>PVKE010009498.1:0-44698 GCA_004027555.1 Craseonycteris thonglongyai
GGCCCTTTCAACACAACTGGAACAACTCACTCCATCAGAGATTTGAGTCATTTTGTAAGTCTAATTCTTCTCTTTTCAGAAAGTTCCTAAGACCTACTCATGTTTTCCTTACATCTACCTTTGTATACACAAGCAATGAAGGCTTTTAAGAAGACACTCTCCCAATATAGTCGCTATCTATTTTCTGACTAAATTGAGGCCACAAATTAGCACAGAAATTAAAATATAAAAATCTTCCCAAGATGCAAATTGTCTTGCATTATAGCATAGAAATGATAGGTAACACATAAGTTTTATCTTAAAAGGCACCTGTTTGTCTTGATGGTATGGCTTTATCATTATCTCTATAATACATTATACTATGTCCCCTCCCTTAACCAGGAAATATCAATTCATCCTTCAAAACTTAGTTCAGACAATTACTGTCTTTGAAGTGTTAGCAAACATTGAAGCAGAATTTCACCATTTAATGGGTTCACAAGCTGCTTCCTTTATAGCTTATGGTACATATGTTTGCCAATATAAATGATCCCTTTGAGTTAAATTGCCACAGATGTTAATACATGCCTTTGCCAACTTTTGAAGAAAATAAAATCTAGGGCAGTATAACTTTTTTAAATAAAGGAAAATTTCTCTCCCAAACCAAAAAAACCCAAACCGAACCAAACCATGTTTCTTCTCCCAATATTGTAGAATAATAGTACAAGAAAGAGTGTAGACCAAGATTCAAAGGGTGTTACAAACACAAATGTGAGAGTGTGATTTTTTTTCATTCTGATAGGAAGAAACCTATGCTGAGCACCCACATTAACAACTCATATTCAAGAATGATGCAAGAAACTACAAATCAAAAAGAAGTCCTTAGCTACAAGAACTATTGCTACCACATAACACTATCAGGTAGTTGATTGTTTTTTAGACATATATCAGACATATATTCCAAAAATACTTTTTTCTGTTACATGAAATCTAAGGGTAACAGAGTAAATGACTCTCAAAAGAGACTGATAACCTCTTTGCAAAGAACCATACTGATATGATAGCGATAACGTTAAATTGGCCAATGTAAGATAGCAATCACAAAAATTAAGTCACTGATGATATACAATGCAGTAAAAATACATTTTAAAATCAATTTTGAAAAATTATCCCTCTGAATAAGGGACAGCATATAATTTTATCTTCTTAGTAATATTGGATTACTATGATGCTTAGAGTATCAAGCTTTTTGAGTAAAACTGATTTATAATACAGTGGGAATTTTTCAGTTGGAAGGGAAAAAAAGGCTCGAGGTAAGATGGCTTTGAAAATATAGACTGTTCTTAGGCATTACTCCTGTAATAGCATAGATTTGAAATTAAGTTAAACTCTTAAATTATTAGGCAAAATGAATTGATTGCAACTCATTACCCTAGGTTAATGCTCATTATTTTTTAAAACTGTTAACTGAGATATACAATTCAGTCAGATACCACCTATGGTGGTACACTTAAGTAAGCTGTAGAAATTTTCTAACCTTCACAAATATCATTAAGACTTAATTCTCTGCTAAACCATTTCCAACTCAACCCTTTTCCCTTTTATTATTTTAGAGCAGTCACTATTACTTTTGGAGACTTCTCCAGATAAAACCAGTTTACCCTCTTAAAATGTAGCTATCCTGACATCCTCTCTTCCTTCACTTGCTTCTCACCTTAGCTCATCCTCATCTGTTGGAGCCACATGTGAATTCAAGCACTTGGGTTTATCCTTATGATTATGAGTTGAAGTCATAAGTAAAGGAATTAAATTTAGAATCAAATCTCTTTTGCCATTTATTGGTTCTGTCAATTTGGATGAATTATTTAACTTCCATTTCCTGTTTGCCACTTCCATGCATGCCATTTGGGAGGCCGCCGCCAAGTTCCTGCCCTGCATGGCCCCCCACTCACCTGTGTGAAGTGAAACTGTGTCAAAAACTGATGACATACAACCATGGAGACTGCTCTAGGCCCTCCCCCTTCTCTCTATCTCTCTCTGTCTCTGTCTCTCTGTCAAAAACAATAAAATCTTAAAATAAAAAAAGTAAGAGTAAACTGAGGAAAATAGGTGTCAGTATGATATCAAGTAAACAGATATATCTATTAATATTCATATGCCACTTTCAAATGATTTATAAGAACAGTTGAATTCAGAAGAAAACTTGTTCAAGCATTAAAAATGGCATTAATAATTAATACATTTTTAAAACTTATTTTTTAGTGGACAAGCACAATGTGAAGAAAATTCCTGAATGCAGTCTGTGAAAAGCATTGAACTTAAAATGAGAAAGAAACGTATTACCTCACTGATGTCATATAAGAGGGCACTTTAAAATTGTCAATTAATATCCAGCTCTTTGTTGATATTGTTTATAATTAAATAATGTTATCTTTTTAAATCTCATTCTATGCATTTCTCAGTAAGTCCCCTGTGCTTCATTAATTAAGTCTATCCCTTTCTTAAGTTTTTAATTAAGTTTTATTCTGACCTTTGGTACATTTTGTTCACCTATTTGAATTTGTCCTGTTTTATTTATTTATCTATATATTTATTTATTTATTTTCTGTCCTGGTTTTTCACCTATGCCATGACAAAGCTAATGAAGTAGTAGATGTCACTTTGCTCAGTTTTTAAGTAGGAAAACTTATTTTTTTTTTAATATTTATTTTATTGTTTGAAAAAAAGAGAGAGAGTGAGAGAGAAAGAAGTGGGGAGGGCCCAGAGCAGTCTCCATAGTTGTCCATCATTAGTTTTGACATAGTTTCATTCCACACAGGGGTTTTGGGGATACACCGGGAAGAAATGAACTGGGGGCCTCCACATGGGAGATGAGAATTTTCACTGCCATCCTGGTGGCTACCAGTTACACCACATGGGGTTTGCACGGCCGAGGCCAGAATTCAACCCCCAGGCCTCATGGTTGCAAGGCATGCGCTCAACCTTTGGAGCTATCCCGGCATCCCCAGAAAATTTGTTATTGAATTGTGATCTGTCAGCTTTCCTGTTCCCAATGCATTTGAACTCATTTTTCTCTCCAAGTAGTAATGATTATTCCTGCTAAAATGTTCCCAGATTTCTTAGTGTAGAGTTGGTTACTCCTTTTTCTATATCCAGAGGAGTTATGCACATTTCTATAAAATGCTCATGATAATATATTTTTCACTAGTCAGTGAGCTCCTTGAGAAGAGCCTGGGGGAGACCCAATTTAGAGCTGAAAGTTCTGGATTTAAGGCTGTAAACTTCAGCACCTGTATGAATGAACCTTTACAGTTCTTCATTAACAAGATGAAACTGCAGTCAATGTGCCTTTACTTTCATCCTTCCCATCACCAACTCACTTTCTCTCTTTACTTATCTCTGCTTTCTCAATACTTTTTTTTTACATAGTGATCATGACTCCTATGGTTCTTCTACAGTTAATTTCCTGTTTCAAATTCTTGGGAGGGAAATACTGATTAGTCCCTTTTGTCGTTGTTGTTGTATTACATTAGTCACAGGCCATTGGGCTGCCTATGGATGCCTTTCCTTGCCTCCACGACCACCCTAGACTTAATCACAGTGTTTAGGGAGGGGGTTGTATTTCTATTACAAACCATTGCTTCCTAGGTCAGTACTATGTCTTCACAAGTTTCCTAGGAAAGTAAGGGAGGCTTCTAGGCAAAGACTGAAAACTGCAGTAAAATGACTTGGCAGATACTGCTAATACTAGCTAGCATTTTCCCCAACATTTCATGTTAGTATCAACAGATTATTTTTAATTTGTAGTCTTAACAAAGGTGACCTGTATTAATCTCATGGAGCCCACTGAGAAGTTCCATTTTATTTCTTTGTATTTCCATCTCTGGCTCTAGGACAACTATTCAACCAAAGGCATTTCTTCAAGCTTTAGATGTTTCAGCTCCTGTTGTCAGCAACGCTGATTCATAGAAAAAGAATTAAAACAAATGGAGCCCTGTTGTAAATGCACACACACACACAAACACAATATTTGCCACATGAAAGAAAATAAATCAATAGAGAAGGCATGTTGTCAGACTTCTAAAATGATATGCCAACAATGGAGAGTAGACAAAATTCTGTAAGCGTTCATCAGCTCTGTTATAAATATATCAATTCTCATATCCTTTAGTGTAATAGACTAAGGTAATATAATAAATAAATAAACAAACAAAAACACGGCGAACATATACCGTGGAGAAGCAAATATAAACTAAATAGCCCCAAGTGTGGCATTTAGGCAATGCTTTTCAGAAACTAATACCACTCAGAAAATAGATTTTTTTTTTTAGTTGTTTTGTGTTGTTAGAATGATGTATTTATTTTATCTTAGTTCTGGACCTCTGAGAGAATGAACAGTTATACCCAGAAATCGTATGCCCTTTTCTTCAATGAGAAATACTATGAGTCAGGAAATCTTTGCATTGCCTAAGAAGTCATAATAACTTTTAGTAGTTCTAGACCCTCCAGGAAGAAACTCATTTACAAAATGACAATTTCATGAATAACAGCTTTATTTTTAAGAAAAATTAGATTGGAGTAAAAGAAAAACAAAACAAGAACAAACTTGGATAAACAATCACCATCATAAGGATAAATCTGGCCTGACATTTATTTCTTAAGTAAAAAGTTTTCAAATTCTACAAGGTCAAAGATTAATATTTACTAAGATAATTTTCTAGTTTTTATACTCAACAAAAGACTATATTCAATTTTAATACTAGTTATTACTGATAGTATTTTCTATTTTTGCAAACATAACCTGGTTTATCTTCTTGGAAATCCTGTGACAGAAGCAGAAATATTCGGTCTGTGTTATAGATGAGGAAATGGTAGTGAGGAAAGAATTAAATGATCTAACCAAAGTTACAAAATAAGTTGGAGATTGGAATCTCATTTACTGCTTCCTCTAGAAGTGCCTTTCCTATTCTTCAACACACATTCTTTATGGTGGGAAAAACTGGCCTACTTGCCTATGGAATAACCAAAAGCAACTCTACTTAGAAATAAAGCACACTACTTAACTTATATGTATGCTAACATACAATTGCTGTAAAACCTAAGGCAATATTTAGGCCAACGTATGGAATAAACATATATTTATATATTTCTAAAATTTCAGAAGATAATACATTATATATTATGTTTAGTCTTTTAAACTGAATATTAGTAGAACAATTATTGAATAACATGGATTTGTTGTAGGCTAACCAGACATACTATTTTAAATGTGTCAGAAAACAATGATACAATCCCTTTTCAAATGGTACATATGGTTAGCCTATTTACACCTTGAATTTAACCCTGTGAGACTACGCTGACCATATCTACCATTTGAAATGGACAGTACTACAGTACCATTGCTTTCTGTCCCATTTAAAACCATACATATGGTCAGCCTAATATGTAGGGATAATGGTACTGAGAGCACTTATCAGCACATTTACATGTCTCTAACATTGTTGGGTTTGATCTTATAAGTTATAAATTATTCATCATTTCTTAATTTTACAGTTGAAGAAATTAAGTTATAGAGAGGTAGGTGATTTGCTCTAGACCACAGAGTTAGTTTATATTTCTAGCAGCAAATAACTGTACAGGATGGTATTCAGTTTATCAATAAAGGCAGGATGCCCATGAAATTATCTGAATAGTTTGCCAGAAAATAGTAGTGAGCCAAGCTTAGAATTATCTTGTCATTCTGTATTAAAGACAGTGAGATAGTGAGATATTAAAATATAGGAAGCTATACCAAAGATGATTTCTTTCATTCTTTATATAGACCTTTTATTACCAGTAATAAATTGAAACTGTATATAATAAAACTAACAAAATCACAGTTAACTTCTGATATTTGATAACCAAATATTGAAGTGATCAGAATTGATTTTTACAAAAATCGTTAAGCATAATAGAAAGGTATCACATCTTATCCTAAACATTATTGAAATAAAACTAATGGTTCAAATGAAAATACAGTAATTGAATAAAAATCACTGGTTTCATACAAGTATATTAGATTAAAAAAAAAAAAAAAAGCATGTATAGTTAAAATGGCCGTATTATTCAAAGTACCGGTAATATATAATTTAAAACAATTCCCAGCAAAATCCCACAGACACTTTTTTGAGAATTAGATTTTTTAAAAATCATCAAATTTATATGGAACCACAAAGACCCCCAAAATCACCACAACAATCCTATAAATAAATAAATGAATAAATAAAACTGGAGCCATCACACTCGCCATTTTCAATCCATACTACAAAGCCTTAATAATCATAACAGCTTGATATTGGTGGAAAGACAGACACACAGACCAATAGAACAGAATTGAAAACCCAGAAATCCACCAATATTTGGACAGATAATTCTTGACAAAGACGCAAAGAATATATAGTGGGAACAAGAAAGCCTCTTCAATAAATGGTGCCAGGAAAATTGGAAACACACATGCAGAAGAATGATTCAGAACTACGATCTTCCACCATATACCAAGATTAACTCAAAATGGATTAAAGACCTCCACATAAGGCCAGAAACAATAAACTGTATATAAGAAAACATCAGTACTAAACTTATAGACCTTGGATTAAAGGAGGACTTTATGAACCTGACTTCAAAGACAAAGAAAGTAAAAGCAAAAATAAATGGAACTATGTCAAACTAAAAAGTTTCTGCACAGCAAAAGAACCCATCAACAAAGCAAAGAGGCAACCAATCATATGACAGAAAATATTTGCAAACAATGCCTCTGATAAAGGGCTGATATCTAAAAAATATAAAGAACTTACACAACTCAACAACAACAACAAAACAATCCACTTGATAAACAGGCAGAAGACCTAAATAGGCTAGGCCTGACCAGATGTCCCGCTTTTGGCGGGACAGTCCCAATTTTTAACAATTTGTCCCGCATCCCGCGGTGTTTTAAAAAAGTCCTGATTTTTGGAAAGAATGCACGACAAGCTAGGGAACAGAGGAAGATAGACCAAATTTTTAATCAAGAACCCCCCTCCCCACTTGGCAATGGCGTCTCACTTTACCAATGTTAAAATCTGGTCACCTTATAGGCACTTCACCCAGGAAGACATACAAATGCCCATCAGACGTGGACAATGCTCAACTGTATTTGCTATTAGGGAAATGCAAATCCAAACCACAATGAGACACCAACTCATACCTGCTAGAATGGCTATTATCAATAAGACAAGGAACAAGAAGTGCTGGAGAGGCTGTGGAGAAAAAGGAACTCTTGTATGCTGCTGGTTGGAATGTAAGTTGTTACAGCTGTCATGGAGGACAGTATGGCAATTCCTCAGAAAATTGAGAATGGAGCTACCATATGACCTGGCAATCCCCCTTCTGGGTATCTCCCAAAAACCCTGAAAATCTTACTTTGTAAAAACACGTGTATCCCAATGTTCATTGCAGCACTATTAATGGTGGCCAAGTCATGGAAACGACCTAAGTGCCCTTTAATAGATAATTGGATCAAGAAGCTGTGGTATATATATATACACAATGGAATATTACTCAGCTATAAGAAAAGATGAAATACTGCCATCTGCAAGAACATGGATGGAACTCTAGATCATCATGCTAAGTGAAATAAGCCAGACAGAAAAAGTTAAGAACCATATGACTTCACTCATATGTGGAATATAAAACTGAAAACAACAAAGAAAGAAAAAACCTCATGGATGTAGTCAATAGTTTAGTGGTTACCTAAGGGTAAGGGGTCAGAGGGGTGGGAGAGGAAGAAGGGGGAACTAAATCTATGGTGATGGAAAGAAGGCTGATTCTGTATGGCGAACACACATTGTAACACATAGATGAAGTACTGTGGAGTTGTACACCTGGAACCTATGTAAATTTTACTAAATAATGTCACTGTAATAAATTTAACAATAAAAAAATAAAATAAAACAAAACTGAAATTGAAAAAGAGAGAAAAAACATGTAAAAACACTTTTTTTTTTTTAAGCAGCAAAGTAGGGTAGCAAGTTCAAGATCTTTCAATAGAGGTAGAATAACATGGTACTTTTGAGAGTGAGCTTTGGAATAGACTGTTCAGATAAACTAAAATCAGACCAGATTTTCTACCTCCAAATCTAATGATTCTTCCATCTCCCCAGAAGAATGATGATTCTGTGAAGAAAATGTTGATGTGTGATCGCAAAAATAATGTTTACATTTTGTACAAAATTGCCCTTAAATTTTTCTTCTGTTTTAAAAACAGCAACCTGTGAGGAAACAATGACATGTTTTCTGAATGTAAGTTAATTCACTGTCATGTAATAGTATAGAGTCTTTAGCAGTATCATTAATTTCATTAAAAAAAATTTAGTTACTGATATGGTGATGGAGGGAGAGCTAATTCTGGGTGGTGAGCAGATAATGCGGTATGTAGACAATGTAATGTATAATTGTACACCTGGAACCTATGTAACTTTTACCAACCAATGTCTCCCCAATAAATTTAACAATAAAAAACCATCAACAACAACAACAAAAAAATTAGTTACTTTTACAGACTAGTTGCATGGTATTTTCTAAATTTTTCATATAAATCTTTTCTTTATTTTCACGTTTGGATAACTCCTAAACATCCATAATTTTTTATATCATTGTACCTCAGCAGCATCTGGCCTGCTTATAATGATTTAATCATTGTAATCAGAGAAACACAAAACTGCATGTCATGGGTTATAGGAGGCTGTCATACAAAAATAATGACAATATTTTTAAAGAAAATAAACTTTAGAACATTCCAACTAACCTTGAAGTCACATTGAAAAAAATGTCAAATTAATAGCATTTATCAACTCTACTGTTTTATAATATTTGTTCAGGGTCTCTGTGTAGTAAATTACCTTCATAGTTTCAAAGAAAATTTCAATATTTGAAGTTAATATTGAGCAGCTATTTACAATAAAAATGAAACAAGTTATAGATAATACTCATTGTACATACACAGAATGGGTACGCTTAAAATATATGTTAAAGTGGACAATTCAAATATTTTATATTTTGTTTCATATTGCTTTGAATATTATAAGCAAAGGATGCATAAGCACATTCTTATACAGAAAAGGAGAGAATAATATATATGTATATATAATTTACACATCGTAAAATCTACACATGAGTAATTGAATTATTGAGAGGACAGTTTTTCTCCCTAAATATTATGAATTACAAAAAAACAAATAAATTTATAACAAATCTTAACTAATTCTTTACAAGTTTTGGTTATATATTTCCATTTTATATGACTAGATGGTTTCTAAATTTATAAATATTTATTGGAATATAATATTTAATAGCTAGATTAAAATTTTTTAATTAAGAGTGTTTTCTCAGTGTCTTTAATTGAGAGTGATGCGAGGTATTGGTTGCAATGTTAGCTCTTGAGCTAAGTGTCACAATGTAAGAGAAAAGATTTATATAAGTAAATATGAATTACTTTTTTAAACAACTGATATAAGGCCAGTTTATATGGCCTGTTAGGTATGCGTTGAATTTCAATGTTTTTGTTATAACTATTAGTAATAGAAAATTAAATTTTAAAAATCAGACTTTGTAGGAAATAACTTTATTGCTAATTACCTACACTAGATGGCTCACGGTATTTCTAAGATTAATTATTATGCTTACAGAAAAATCTAGAAATGCCAGTCTAATAAGGCATAACCTGATACTAGCTTCACCTCAGCCATTCTACTAATGTTAAATTTAATGAAGTAATAAATTTAGAAATGCGTTCTTGCATGCATTTGTTTCCAGGATTTATTTCATGGAAATATATTTACAGAGTAAAAAGAATCTCAAGTAGTGAAGCATGCATTTTATTACACATTCTAATAATTTACAGGATAGAAGATTACTTCAGTAATTGTTAACATAAGCAACACAGGCTAATTCCCATAAAACATGTCAATGTAATAATTATTAATAGCTCATATCTACCATAAAAATCACTTTTAGCTAGACTATGCATGTAAATGTGGATACAATTTTCGTTGGAATGACACATATTTGAATATCATCTTGGCAGATTTTGCTTATGAATATAAACATGGTTTTCACAAAAAATAAATAAAAGGGGAGTATTAATAAAGTAGCATGCAAATATGCAAATTTTGATATTATTTATTTGTTTTGCTTTACATATGATTTATTTATCATTTGTCCTGACTTCATTAGGAGGACCAAATTAACTGTGATTTAAGATGGAGACAATGCTGTTACCAAAACCTATTCAATTCCAAGGTCAACTGCAGTTCTGAGGTAATAGATAGTAGGAAAAGAAAGATGCATAATGTATACTTAACTGTTCAGGAAAAAATTTGAATAACAATTGAAGGGCAATGTAATTTTAGATCCTTTCTCACCCTCTTTTTCTTCTCTTTATTCTCTCTTCTCATTCAGAATAAATGCTCAGTATACTCAAAAGAAAAGACTTCCCTTGGATAAATCTGAAAGTTAAGCATCATATGAACAAAAATTACCTTAAGTAGTATTTTCTATGGTTAGAATATGGAAATGAAGCTTTGTAATAATAGTGTTTCAAATTTAACTAGTAAACTTCGATGAGATACACCAAACCTTTCCAAAAGTAAGAGTTAATAAAGTGGGGATAGGGAGGCAAGTTTTTATTATTTACCAAAAATATAACTAGTGTCTCGTCTCCTAATCAGCAGCAGTCAGAAGGGGAATGGCAAATATCCATCAATAGCTTTACCCTGTGGCTTTGTTGGTCACCCTTCCTATATAGACAATAATTTTCCCCCAAGTTTATAAAATATACAGGGTCACTGCTATGAAAAAATCTGGTCTCTTACAGTGATTCATACTCCATAATAATCTTACTGCTGCCCAAGGAAGGGTGATCTCAAGTGCAAACATATAAAGGTCAAATGCAACTTAATTTCCTAGCCCAAGGGCAAAAATGTATTTTTGTATTTTAACTGAACTCTATAAGAAATTGCATGTTGTTGCTGTTCAACCGATATTATGAAATGATACCAGGGCATTATCTATATGTGTCACCTGCTGTTTTGCTTATTAAAATATTCCTTATGAAATACTGTTCTACTTCTCAACCTGCCATTTGACATAATCCTCTTTTCCATATCTTTAGTAGAGTCTGACAAATAAATTTATAGAGTTAATTAACTCACAAAGATTTTTATTTATATCATGTTCCCCTTTCTGGAAAAAAAACAAACAAGAAATAAAATATCAAATGCTTGGAAGGTAAGGTAGAACTAGGATATAAGTTCTAAGTAGGTCATTTGTTTTATGTAGTACCAGTCTACATTAATTTTATGGGAAATTTTTATATCATATTTATACGTGTTTTTATTCAATTACAAAATGTAAGAATTATTACAGAGTAGTTCTCTTATCTTTGTTAAATATATTGGGGTAATAGTGGTTAGTAAAATAAGGATTTCAATTGTACATTTGTATAATACATTATCTATATGCTAGATTATGTGTTCACCACCCAAAATCAGTTCTTCTTCCATCATCATATATTTGACCCCTGCTACCCACTTCAACCACCCTGTCTTACCCTCTGGTAACCACTTAACTGTTGTCTGTGTCTATGAGTTTTTGTTTGCCTTGTTCATTTGTAGCTTTCAGTTTTATACAAGTTTATTACAAATGATGAAGAATACGATTCTTGACTTTTTCTGTCTGATTTATTTGGCTCAGCATGAGAATCTCAAGGTCCATTCATGTCACAAATTACAGTATTGCATCATTATTTTAGGCTGAGTAAAACTTGTGTAGATGTACCACATCTTCTTTATCCAGTCATCTAATGAAAGACACTTTGGTTGTTTTCATGTCTTGGCCACCATGAATAATGCTGCAATGAACATAAGGGTACAGATATCTTTATGGATAAATGTTTTCAAATTTTCAAGGTAGATACTCAGAAAAGGGACTGCTGGATCACATGGTAATTCTATTCTTAATTTTTTAAGGAGCCTCCATACTGTTTCTTATAGTGATTGTACCAATTTACATTCCCACCAGCTGTGTATAAAGGTTCCTTTTTCTCCACAGCCTCTTAAACAGTTGCAATTCTTGCCTTGATGACGGCCATTTTAATAGGTATGAGGTGGTATCTCATTGTGGTTTTTTTTTTTCTATTGATAAAAATTTTACATTTTTATTAATTGTTAAATTTATTGTGGTGACATTGATTGGTAAAAATTACATCAGTTCCAGGTGTACAATTCTACATTATCTATGTATTGAATTGTGTGCTCACCACCCAGAGTCAGTTATCTTTCCATCACCATATATTTGATGATCTCTCCCTCATCCCCCACTCCTCCTTACCTTCAGGTAACCACTAAACTATTTACTGTGTCCATGAGTTTTGTTTCTTTGTTAGTTTGAGTTTTATATTCAACATATAAGTGAAGTCGTGTACTTTTTATTTTCATTGTCCCAATAGCTAATGAAGCTAAGCTTTATTTTATTTTATTTTATTTTATTTTATTTTAATATTTATTAACAGTCTGTATGCCTTCTTGAGAGAAGTGTCTGTTAAGGTCCTCTGCCCATTTTTTAATTGGATTGCTTTTTGTTGTTGTTGTTGTTGACTTGTACGAGTTCTTTATATATTTTAGATATTAGTCCTTTATTGAAGGTGTTTGCAAAATGTCTTCTCCAGTTTGATTGGTTGCCTTATTGCTTTCTTGATCAATCCTTTTGCTGTGCAGCTTTTTAGTTTGACATTGTCCATTCATTTATTTTTGCATTTACTTCCCTTGCTTTTGAGGCCAAATTCATAAATTCCTCACTAAACCCAAGGTCCATAAGTTTAATACTTGTGCTTTCTTCTATGTAATTTATTGTTTCAGGTCTTACATTTAAGTCTTTGGTCTGGTTTGAGTTAATTTTAGTAGCGGGTGACAGATAGCAGTCTAGTTTCATTCTTTTATTTAGCTTTCCAATTTTTCCAGCAACATTTATTTTGGGCTCCTTTGTTGGAAATTATCTGCTTGTATACTGGGGATACCATAAAAATATATACACATTTTAAACTCTTTACCTATGTATGACTTTTCAAATTTGAATTGAATTGTGGTAACAGTGTGTAGTATGATGTTTGCTCAAATGATGGCATTAATAAAACGAATGCTAGCATCACCATTCAACAGGTAGTACAGTTAAAGAAAATTGTAGAAACATAGTTGTTGTTCGAGGAACACAAGACCATTTTGAAATGGTGTTTGAAATTCAGGAATGTTGTGAAAGTACAATGACAATGGAAGTATGAGTATGCCACAGAATCTCTAACACGTGTAACATTTGCATGCATTCATGATATGTTTGAGATGCATAATAAATTGAAATAGCATATGCGGTGATGCAAGTGGACACTTTGGTCAACGTTGCTCAAGCAGTAGTTTATGGTCATCAGAAGTGTCTGGATGCTAATGGTAAACACTTTGAGCATCTCTTATAATTGCAGAAGTTAAAAACGACTTGTATTCATCTTTTGTTATCAATATATATTATTACAATTTTAATACCATTTTTTCCTATCTTAAAATGTGTATTTATATTTTTTGTTACCCTCTGTATATAAGTAGGCTTATTTCTGGGTTCTCAATTTTATTTTATTGGTCTGTGTATCTTTATTTATTCTGCCAATACTATGTTGTTTTGATTATTGTTGCTGTGTAGAATAAACTGAAGTCAGGGTGTGTGATATCCCCAGCCTTCTTCTATTTTCTCAGGATTGCTTATTCAGGGCCTGTTGTGATTCCATATAAATCTATAATTTTTTGTCTATTTCCTTAAGAAAATGCTATTGAGATTTTGATGGAAATTGCATTAAATGCAAAAATCTATTAGAAACAATAAACAAATACAGTAAAATACAGGATACAAAATCATTGTACAAAAATCGATTGCATTCCTATATACTAATAATGAAATTTCAGACAAAGGAAAAAAAAACAATACTTTTTACAACTGCAACTAAAAGAATAAAATACCTAGAAACAAACTTAAGAAAGCCTGTTAAGGACCTGTATACTGAAAATGATAAGACATTATTAAAAAATATTGAGGGGAAGCCGGGATGGCTCAGTGGGTTAAGCGCTCACTTTGCAGCGCCGGGGACCGGGGATCGAATCCCGGCCCCGGCCTGTGCGGACCCATATGCTGAACTGGGAGCTCCCCAGTTCATTTCTCTCTCTGTCTCTGTATCTCTCTCTCTCTCTCTCACTCTCTCTGTCAAAAAAAAAAAAAAAAAAATATATATATATATATATATATATATAAAATAAATAAATAAATAAATAAATAAAATAAACTTAAAAAAAAAGAAATTGAAGAAGACATAAAGAAATAGAAAAATATTCCATGTTCATGGATTGGGAGAATAAACATAGTTAAAAATGGCCATATTACCCCAAGCAATATGCCCAGAAGTAATCCTTATAAAGATAGTTTATTTTCTTATTGAGGAAGTTATTTTGTTTTATTATTTTATTTTATTTGTATTAACATTTAAGAAGATATTTTTATGAATTAAAAAACAATTTAATATCTCTTTATTCCACTGAGAATATACAGTCTAATATTTATTTTAAAAAGCACTGCAGTCAATTAGTAACCATTGGTATAGTAAAAGTTATATCCCCCCAAAGAGGGTTGCTTGATGATTCATAAGAATATACTAAGAACACTTACCTAGAAATAAAATAAGAGTAGTGCAATTAGCATATTGATATTCCATTGATTTAGTTAAGCCTTTTTTTCTTCATTGCATTGCAAAGAGGATACTCTTAGTACGTGGCTAATGGGCTGAACTGAGTTACTTAGGGTTTTTGGTGTACGTATATATGTATGTATGTATTGTGTGTGTATGTATATATGTATTTTTGTTTTAAGATTTATTTTATTGTTTGAGAGATGATATGAGAAAGAGAGAGAGATAAAAGGGAGGTGGGTGGGCATAGCAGTCTCCATAGTTGTATATCATTAGTTGTGACATGGTTTCATTCCACACAGGTGGGTGTGGAGCTGCACAGAGTGGGAATTGAACCAGGGGCCTCCTATATTGGATGTGAGAACCTTCGCTGCTCAGCCACCTCAGCAGCTACCAGTCACACTGCAGTTCAGCATGTGGGGTTTGCACAATCTGGGGTCGAGAATCAAACCCTGGACCTCGCAATTGTGAGGTAGGTGCTCAATCACTAAGCTATCCCAGCATCCCCAAGGAATTTATTGTATTTAAAGATATAGAGAAAAGTTAAAAACCAAAACAAAACTAGCCCTAGAAAGTAATGGTAGTAGAGTTAACGCATTAAAGAATACAAAAATGGATAAAACAGTATCCTGTCCTTTTAGGATCAGTCAACCTAATGAGGTGGTATTTTGTATAAAAATAAAATAAAATTTCTAAATAATAATTAAGGGCAGAAAAAGGCTAATTAGTTTTGACAAGCAGAAACTAAAAATCCCCTTGTTGCCTTCTAATATCTGAGTCATTGTTTACCCAAATGGTATTTATTAACCACCTATTATGTACTGTATTTTGATTAAAACATTAGGATCAAATAGTGGAAATAAGAGTATTTAATTGTCATGAATTATTCCATCAGTTAAACAAGACTTCAGTAAATATAATGATGTGATGATAATAATAAAATTATAGTTATCACATTACATATTTACTTGGCACTGGCCTAGGCATATATGTATATCAAATTATTTATTTTTCATGCCAATACTGTGAGGCAATTATTAATAGTATTTCTATTTTATATATATGGAAACTGAGGCATTTTACTAAGTAATTTGCCCTGTCACACAGCTATTAAATAACAGAGCTCATAATATCAATTTGATAATATTTATTGGTATATAGGAATATTAAAAGGAAAAAAGATATATGTAACAATGAAATGTGGCAAGGCTGAGGGAATGTTATTTATATAGTCTTGGTCATGGAGGATGACACTTATATAGTGACATTTGATCACAGACATGAAGAAACTAAGGAAATCATACCTAGGAGAAAATGGTTCAGGCAGAGGGAAAAGTACAGAGCTACATGTTCAAGAAATGGCATGGACATACTCAGGGCAGGGTGATAGAGGACTACATCAGAAGTGAAACTAATAAGTTCATTTGGCTATGAAGCTGAGGGGGATGGGAAGGCTCTGCTATATTCGGATCGGAGAAGAAACGTGATCTAAATTTGTGCTTTGAAATGATCTTTCTGACAATATTGGTTAATAAATTGAAGTAATTAAGGGAGAAAACAAGAAGACCAATTTGCAGGCAACCATTTTAATCTAGTTAAGAGACCATAGTGACCTGAACTTGGTGGGTTGAAGGTATAAGCTTTGGTTAAATTACTTATATATGATTTGCTGATGAATTATTATGAGGTATGAGAGAAGAGATGAGTTAAAGGGGATTCTGATTGTATGTTTAGTTCTGAAATACTACAGGGATATATTAATCATCTACCCAAACAAAAAATTCCTATGGTTGATAAGGAGCGGGGAGTGGGGAGGTAATAACATGTTGAAGAGGAGAAAAATGAATGTCCTTTAGTAGGCATGAGGGGCTCAATCTACTAGTAAATTGGGGCTCAAAAAACTGATTTGTTGTGGCAAGAAGGGAGACAGTGTCTGAGCAAACTGAAGGTAAGAAAATAGTATGTGAAACTTTATTCTAATTCTTTCTGTTTTATAATTTAAATAGGGAACATAGTAACTAGAATAAAGTAAGTATGGGGAAGACGATAAGGTCTGAGAATAGAGAGAAAGCAAATAGACTACAGAAATATGTGTTCTTTTCTAGCTGTATTCATCTGCCTAAGTGCATCTTCAGAGTAGGTACATTAAGTGAAGTGATTTATTTTTTGCCAGTCCTGTATCATGAAGGATAACAGTGACAAGGAATTTGAGTATACATGCAATTACCGTAGTCACTATAATAATGGACTATTTAAACCCAAGCAAGGAAGTATGTTAAGGTATGAGATAGCAAGAAGTAGCGAGAAATTAGTATGATCAATAGATTACAGATCCTGATTTAGACAAAGTTTGCTCAGTAAGGAAGTACCAAAAGAAGTAACATGAAAGAGAGAGTAACCTGTAGTTGTCAGTTTGTCATTTACCAAGAACAGACAAGGAGACTTCTAATGCTTGGCATTGGCACTCCATTGAAAAAAATCAGGTAATTATCCATCCTGCCTCAGGCTATTCCTATTTCCTGTGTTTGAACAGGTTTTTACCAACAGTCCTTCTTTCTACCACCGGAATAGCTCACTATGTAATTGTGCAGCTGAGCAAAACATTGAGGTACAGGGAGTAAAGGTGTAGCACATTGAAATGTAATACTGAACAGCCTCTCTATATGCTTAAGTATTTTGTAAAGTGATTAATTAAACTTTTTTTTCCAAGTTCAATCCAAAATGGCTCATAAATTAGTCAGAAGGTAGAGTAAATGATTATAAAGTTTTACAATTCAAAGTTTTTTATTTTTATTTATTTATTTTTTTTTTAAATATATTTTTATTTATTTATTTATTTTTGACAGGGAGAGAGAGAGAGATACAGAGACAGAGACAGAGAGAGAACTGAACTGGGGGAGCTCCCCAGTTCAGCATATGGGTCCGCACGGGCCGGGGCCGGGATTCGATCCCTTGTCCCCAGTGCTGCAAAGTGAGTGCTTAACCCACTGAGCCATCCCGGCTTCCCTATTTTTATTTTTTGTAATAGGCACTGTAAGAGGAAACTAATGTAGTCAAATGTTGCCTTGTTCATTCATAACAAACTTCACAAATAGTAAAATATGCACTCAGTCTTCAGTACTCATATGTAAATTCTGCTTTACTTCTATACTAGTGTAGTGTGCTGATAACAGTATGAATATTTACTACTCTAGAGATCATGTATATTATAAAATCAGAAATATTATTCAGGTTTTCATATATGAGTCTCCTGTGACATTGGTTAATATGAGTCAGTTCCATAGGCTGCTTACCTTTAAATGCACTAACAATTAAATTTATTAGCTTTCTTAGTTTAGGAAAAAATTCCAGTAGATGGAGCTTATATCAAGGTGCTACCAACTTGAAATAACAGTGTAAAATTGAGCTAGTTTCTCTAGGTGATTCCCTTTGATTATGTTGCACATATTTTTTTTCAATGTGATGTTTAATAAAGAAAAGATTGGCAATATAACTTGTTAATTTTAGACTTGGTATACAGCGATCACCAGATGATGCTTTTCCCACTTATTCTACTACTTGTCTTTTGTTTGCTGTCTGATATTTATATGTCTTCTTCTAGTTTTCTTAGAATAGTTAGTTAAATATAGATGTAACATATTCTTGGAATTACCTTTTATCAACTACTACTTCCACGAGTATTTTGAATACTAACTTTGTGTACCCGTGATACAAGTATTTCAGTTAGCAATTATGAATAGGAAAAAATCAAGGAAGAGAATGTCAGAACAAAAGAAGTTAAACTGAATAATAGAGAAAAAATATTTAAAAATCCATAGAGAATGGGGCACTATATTATAAAATTTGATATTTTGTGTCATTGGAATCTCAGATAGAGGAGAGAAGGAGAGAGGTCCTGAAAAATTGCTTCAAACAATAATGGCTGCAAACTTCTAAAAATGTCAGGAGACTTACACAGACAGATACAAGATGAGTTTAGGACAAAGGAATAAAACCAAATACAATGGAGGGAATACACCTTTCTTTTAAACAAATGTCCTGAAATAATTGGATATCAATAGTTTAAAAAACAAAAACTTCCAGTGCTCAACAGTAAACAATCAAATTAGAAAATGGATAAAAAGAACATGAAGATAAAATTTACTGAGATATTAAATAAGATATGTAAAAATATTCAGCTTAATTAGCTATTAAGGAAATGCAAATTAAAACCAAAATGAAATAACATAACACATCTATCAGAATGGCTAAAATAAAAAATACTGACACTAACAAAGCTGGCAGGAATCTGTAAAAACTGGATCATTTATATATTGTTCATGGGATAATGAAATGGTACAGTCACTATCTAAAATAATTGGTAGTTCTTTAAAAAATTAAATGTGCATTTAACATATAACCTAGCAATTATACCCCCTGTCATTTATGCCAGAAAAAAATGAAAATTATACATGAGTGTTTAGAACTGCTTTATTTGTAATCACCAAAATCTCTAAACAACCTTTATGTCCTTCCACTGGTGAATAGTAAACAAACTGGGGTATACTCATACTGTGAAACACTATTTAGCAATAAAAAGAAACAAATTATTGATACATCCAATAATCTTGATAAATTTCCAAAGAATTATGCCAAGTTATAAAGGGCCATTCCAAGGGTTATGTATTGATTCCATTCATAAAGTGGCAAATTCATAGCAAGGAGAAAAGATTGGTGATTGCCCAGGGTTTAGATGAATAAGGGATAAGAGGAAATTAAGGTAACTATAAGGGGAACAATAGCAATCCTTGTTTTCATGGAAATAATTCTGTTTTTCGACTATGTCGATGTCATACTCTGGCTGTGATATTGCACAATATCTTTTCAAAGTTGTCATTAGGAGTAAATGGGTTAAGAGCACATGGAATCTCTTTGTATTGTTTTTTGTGACTTTATGTAAATCTATAATTATCTCAAAATAAAAAGTTTAATTATAAATAGTAGAAGGATGTAAAGAAAAAAAAATATATATACACACATGCACCATGAAAACACTAATCAAAACTATGTTTGAATAGTGTTATTGACTTCAGAAATGTAATTTTAGGGCAAAAATATAATCAGGGATAAAGTCTATCATTTAATAATCATAAAGTGTCCCACTCATCAAGGGCGTAAAAAAATTTGAAGGGATTTTTTTTGTTAAATTTTTAGGGTGACATTGGTTGGTAAAAATTACATAGGTTCCAGGTGTACAATTCTACATTACATTGTCTATGTATTGCATTATGTGCTCACCACCCAGAATCAGTTCTTTTTCCATCACCGTATATTATAAAGCTCTCTCACTACTGCCTTATCCCCCTCCTGCCTTACCTTCAGGTAACCACTAAACTATTGACTGTGTCCATGAGTTTTTGTTCCTTGTTATTTTCAGTTTTATATTCCACCTACAATTGAAGTCATATGGTTCTTGATTTTTTCAGTCTGACTTATTTTGCTTAATATGATGATCTCACTGTCCATCCATGTTGTCATAAATGGCTGCATTTGATCTTTTATTGTCTCTGGGTAGTATTTCATTATGTAAATATACCATAACTTCTTTATCCAGTCATCTATCAAAGGTGACTGGTTGTTTCCACAACTTAGCCACCATGAACAGTGCTGCAATTAACATTGGGGGTATACACATCTTTGTGAACTAATGTTTTCAAGTTTTGGGGGTAGATACCCAGAAGAGGGGTTGCTGGGTCATATGCTAATTTTATTCTTAATTTTTTGAGGAACCTCCATACCACCTTCCATAGTGGTTGTATCAATTAATATTCTTACCAGCGGTGTATGAGGATTCCTTTTACTCCATAGCCTCTCCAGCATTTGTTATTCCTTGTCTTGTTGATTATATCTAAGAGGTATGAGGTAGTATCTCATTGTGGTTTTGACTTGTATTTCCCTAATAGCTAGTGAATTTGAGCATTTTTCATAAATCCGATGGCCATTTCTATGTCTTTGTGGGAGAAGTGTCTGTTCAGATCTTCAGCCCATTTTTTCATTGGATCATTTGTGTTTTTGTGATTGAGTTGTATGAATTTTTTATATATTTTAGATATTAGCCCCTTATCGGAGGCATTGTTTGTAAATATCTTCTCCCATTCAGTTGGTTGTCTCTTTAATTTGTGAATGACTTCCTTTGCTGTGCAGAAGCTTTTCAGTTTGATATAGTCCCATTCATTTATTTTTGCTTTTACTTTCCTTGTCTTTGAGGTCAAGTTCATAGAGTCCTCTCTGAACCTAAGGTCTGTAACTTTAGTACTGATGTTTTCTTCTATACAGCTTATTGTTTTGGGTCTTATGTGGAGGTTGTTGATCCATTTTGAGTTGATTTTGGCATATGGTGACCGTTCACAGTCCAGATTCATTTTTTGCATGTGGTTTTCCAATTTTCCCAGCACCATTTATTGAAGAGGTTTTTTTTTCCCTCCAGTGTATATTTTTTTCTCCTTTGTCAAAAATTATCTCTCCAAATATTTGTGGGTTTATTTCTGGGTTTTCAATTCTGTTCCATTGGTCTGTATGTCTATTTTTCTGCCAATAGCAAGCTGTTTTGATTATTGACACTTTGTAGTATATAATGAAGTTGGAGAGTATGATGCCTCCAACCTTATTCTTTTTTTGTAGGATTGCTTTGGCAATTCAGTATCTTTTGTGGTTCCATATGAATCTAATAATTAAAAAAAATCTATTTCTTGAAAGAATGACTATGAGATTTTGATGGGAATTGCATTAAATCTGTATATTGCTTTGGGTAAATGACTATTTTAACTATGTTGATTCTTCCAATCCATGAACATAGAATATCTTTCCATTTCTTTGTGTCTTCATCAGTTTCTTTTAATAGTGTCTTACAGAAGTTAAACTGTCACTTTTTGCAGATGACATGATCCTTTATATAGGAGACCCTAAAGACTCCACCAAAAAGCTATTAGAAATAATAAATACAGTAGAGGTGCAGGATACAAAAATCAATGTAAAAAAAACCCATAGCATTTTTATATGTAAATGACAAAACTTCAGAAAAGGAAATGACAAAAACAATACCTTTTGTGATCATAACAAAAAGAATAAAATATATAGGAATAAACTTAACAAAGATCATGATAATTTTAAATGTAACTAATGACAGCTTTTATATATATGAAGCAATATTGTTATAATTGAATGAGGAAATAAAAATATCATATATTATAGTCAGAGATTTCAATCATCTTATCTCAATAATTGAAATAACATGCAGACAAGATTAAGAATATTTAATCATCACTATTAAACAGCATGCCTAATTGATTTTTATAGAACACTCCACCAAACAATACTATAATATATATCACTTTTACATATTTTCAAGTGCATCCAGAACATTTATTAAGATAGAACATTTTCTTGGATGTAAAATAAGTTCACATAAATTTAAAAGGATTTAAGTGATACAAATAATTAGAAATCAATAAGAGAAAAGAGTCTAGAAAATCTCCAAATATTTAGAAGCTAAATAACAAACTTTTCAATATGCCATGGGTCAAAGACCAAATTAAAATTATGAAGTATATTGAATCACTAATTAGTATGAAGATACAACATGTCAAAATTTGTGTAGTGTTATTAAATCAATACTCATAGTTCTATCTATAGCAGTAAATACCAGTAATAAAAAAAGAAAGGTTTTAAACTAGTGTGTTATTGGCATAAAGGTTGACAAATAGATCAATTGAACAAAAAAGAAAGCTCTAACATACATACATACATACATACACACACACACATACATAACACAGATGCAAAAGCAACTCAGTGGAGATTGGATTTTATTTTCAACAAATGATTCTCTAGCAATTGGCTATCTCCAAGCATAAAAAGAAAAAACCTCACATCATTGATCAAAATTAATTTAAAGTGGAACATAGACGTAAATTTAAAACCTGAAATTACAAAACATCTAGGAAAAAGGAAACAAACAACAACAAAAAATAAACTAACATAGTAAAATAAATGCTGCTACCTCAAAATAAAAGGATTTTTAATATGCCATAGAGATGATTAAACAGAGTTAATTGATAATTTTTTCTTCAACAAAATTAAAAATTCATGATATTAGGCACATAAGAGTTTAAAATGCAAGCTGTTTATAACAGCTTTAGTCACAATAGCTTTGAAAATGATTCAAACATCTCTTTACAAGTGAAATTGCAATACATCCATAAAATGGGATATTACTCATCAACAACAAAAAAAGGAATGGAATGTTGATAAAAGTTTAAATACCAATGGAAAAGAAAAAAATTGTGCTGAGTGGAGCTATATTTCATGTCTGCTTATTTAATATCTCCTCAGTGAAATTTCTCTTCAGTTTTTTATCCATTCTCTAATTATATTGTTTGTTTATTGTTGAGCAATGAAAGTTTTTTTGTTTTTTTTAAGTGAAGCCAGAAAAAAAGTACATATTGTATTATTTTATTTATATACTGTTATAGCAAATGCTAATTAATCTATATTGATGAAAAAGCAGATTACTGGTTGCATAGTGATGACAGTGGTTGCTGAAAAAGATGGGAGCGTGGAATTCAAAAGAGAAAAGAAAATTATTTGCTGTTTTTAGAGTGTGATTGTTTCATCTATGTTTACATGTTTCAAAACTGATAAACTGCATACTTTGAACATACGCAGTTTTACATAAAGCGTAAAATTATATGCTGCTAGTCCAATTTTAGATAAGTTTTAGAAAAAGATGTCTAAATATGAAATACGCTTTTTGTTTTTAGATTTTATTTTGTCTTCACTGTGCTTTATTGAGAGACAGAAAGCATAAATTTTGAAACACATACTTAGAAGGGACATCAGGTATATGTTTCCTTCCCTCCAGGAGCTTGAATGTTGAAACCTTCCAGAACAGATGGCATTATACTCTCCGAAATGAGATCTCCAGAGCTGGGGCTTCTCAACCTCTCCAAAGGTCAGTAGTGCTTACTTAACTTTTTTTCTTTTTTCTTTCAGCCCTTTTTTTATATCTTACTTCTCATTTTGATACCTCCTGTACTAATTATTAGATTTTGAATGCTAATAATTGTCAACTCTTACTGTTCTTTACTTTAGGCTTATATAGCATCAGTCATGTTCAATTATGAACAAGTCATAAAGTCACTCATGTAACATTAACAATAATGATTTCAACATAGTATTGCATCAGTTTGGAAATATAAGAAGTGTTAGCTCTTCAACCTGTCAAACTTGTTTTTCTTTCCTTAATATTATATTCGGGTAATTTTATTGCTTGAATAATGTCAGTATTTTTGAAGCAAACACGTTATTTCCTTATGCCACAAATATTCTTTTTAGTAAGTATTTGTTAGTTTAATATTATAGGCAACAAGATTCTGATCATTCATTTTTATAATAGCTTACATAGTATCATGTATAAATCGTGATTTATATGCCAGTATAAGTATAGCAAAATATTTATAAGGGTCATAGAAAATGAGGAGTGAAATTATATTTTAACCCTATAAATCAGATGGTACTTGAGATGAACAGGTTCTTCGAAATGTGTCTGTTAACAAAAATTCCAGAAGATCCTTCTGATTGGTTAGGGCAATGAGCTTTCTGTTTTGGCTGACTTGTGGTCAGAAGGTACAGGCACAGATATGACCAATTCTTGGAGTCAACAGTGGGAGGTATCCTTTTCCATCCTATTACTTTCGGTCTGTGCGTGTCTGATTCTGATGTCTCTTGTATACAGCAAATGTAAGGGACTTGTTTTCTTATCCACTCAGCAACCCTATCTTTTGATTAGAGCATTCAGTTTAATTATATTTAAAATAATTGTTTATAGATACACAGTGTATTTATTTATTTTTTTACTTTTTTACTTTCTTTATTTTATTGTATTGAGAGAAGTCAAGAAAGAGTTGGTGGAGGGTGGGGAAAGCTCAGAACAGTTTCCGTAGTTGTACATCGTTAGTTGTGATGCGCTTTCGTTATACACAGGAGAATGTGGGGCTGGCACGGGGTGGGAAATGAACTGGGGGACTCCCTCATGGGAGGAGAGAACCTTATTTGCCAAGCTATCCTGGTGGTTGCCAGTTTCTCTGCAGTTCAGCATATGGGTTTGCACAGACTGGGACCAGGAATCAAAGCCCAGACCTTGTGATTGCGAGGCAAGTGCTCAACTGCTGATCTGTCCCAGCATCCCCAGTTAAATATATAGTTTTTGTCCTTATTTTTTCTTTTCTTTTTATAGAAATCTCTTTAATGTTTCTTGTGATACTGGTTTGAGATTGATGAACTCTATCTTTTTAGTGATTTGGGAAACTTTCTATTTGCCCTTTGATTCTATTATAAATGATAGCTTTGCTGGGTAGAGTTATCTTGGTTGTAGGTCCTTGCTTCTCAATACTAGCTTACAAATAAAGACTCACAAAAGAAAGATGAAGTGACTTGCCCAAGGTCACACATTTGTTTAATGGTCAGGGCCACAGAAAGATTGGTATTTTGATTTCATTACAAATCAGTTGTCTTTTAACTATACTAGCCTATTGGTTCGGTTAATAAAACTGAAAGGATTTTGAAAATACTTTTTAATGTTAGTCTCATAAATTTAAAGCATAGTGGCATTCTTACATTATGTTTCCAGGAATAACTAATGAAAATGATTTGTGAAAATCTGTTTATCCCAAATAGACAAGTATCCAAAGGAGGAAGTGCACAGAAAATGTATGAGAGAAAATTATCTTCATTCTTTTTATGATCACAATTTTACATCTGGTTCTTTAGCATTTAGACTCATGATAGGGACTAGCCTGTTTACTTTTAATAACAAATATTACTAACAGTTATATAGACTATTATTCTTTTTAAAGCAATTTTACATTTCCATGATCAAAAGCAAGCAACCAGAATATTTAGACTGAAGTTTGACTAATTCTCCAAATTTTAAAATTGATTGAAATTAATGGAATGGAAATTTTCTCATTAGTATATTTTATTCTTGTCTCTAGAGAGAGTAAATGTTCCAGGAATCAGAATTAAGATGAACTGGGGGATGGTGGGATGAGAAGAGTTCTTGGAGTGTAAAAAGGTACTGGAAAGTGAGAAGACCCATTTGAACTTGGAGTTAGATGGAGGCAGGCCTGGTCTGAGGCTTTCTTTGACTGTGGTGGGTTCTCAAGAGCGCAGATACCTCTTCATTCACCGCTACTTCCATCTCCTTCACCAACACCATTTCCCCATTCTCTTTCATTTAACAACACAAAATCACTTTCTATCAATATGCATATCACCAGTTTAGCTTTTTTTGCAAAGGCTATGCTCTATTTTTTCATACTTTAATGAAGTCTGAAGATTAAAAAAAGGAAATAAACTATTTGGAAAGTCAAGTAATTAGGTATATGAAAGACCATTTTATCTGTAAATCAAAATAGTTAAGACTCTGAACTGTGTGTGTGTGTGTGTGTGTGTGTGTGTGTGTGTGTGCGCGCGCGCGCGTGAATTTGGTGACTGAGACTTCAAAATAAATTTAATCTGCAGAAGCAAAAAATCATAGTCTTTTCATAATTGTTTTTGTTTTTTTAGTCCATTATTATTTATGAGTAATAAGCACAGGTCAATTTATATTCATAGTTAATTTTTAAATATACATATTTAAATATTTTCTACTTATTATCTTAGACAGGGCATAGATTTAAGCAGTGTTATCATTTTATTTTAACTCAGATTCCACATTTTTTTAGTTTTAATGGTAAGTTCTTCAGTTGGAATAGAGAGAAGCCTTTGTAGAATTTAAATGCTGTTTTGAGTCCAGAAGTTAAAGTAAGACTTAAATTTGAGAAAAAAACAAACAAAACAAAAAAAACCACATGACACATATTTCTAAAATAAAATGAGTCCTCATTGACATTTACAGGGAAATTATGTAGTGTAATTGATGATAAATGAGGAATCTTAAAATTTGCTGGTTTATTACCCATCTTTTTCTCAAATTATGCTAAGTGTGTCTGCGTATATGAAGTCTAGAAATAAATTAATAAAAAACAATAGTGCTCTAATTTAGATTCTGACCTAATGTAAAAAAAAACAAAGTTGAAATGAGGAATTTTGCACAAAATTAAAAAAGAAATGTTTACATTTTTATTATTTTTTTTCTAAATTGGGGTGGGGGTGAGGCAGAATAAAAATAAAAATAAGCAAATTAGAAAAGAAGTGAGAAGAACAACAAAAGTGTAAATACAGATTTCAAAAATACTGGAATCATAAATCATGAAGAGGAGACATTGTCCATTACATCAAGATAAGGTGAAGAACAAAGAAAAGAAACAGGCTCCGAAGGCCTAGCTGTCTACCCTTCTTGTGAAATGACACAGTTCAGATGTCAGAAACTACTACATGACTTATGGGAGATTGATGAAAACTTTTGCTTCTAGTTCCCAGTGTGGTCGATTCTCCCTTCAGTACCTCTTATTCCACAGGCTTCACCAAATAGCAATGATGGAAGTTTTGGTAACAACTTGACTTTCTGTTTTGAAGAGGAGTGAGGAAAAGAAAAGGCGGAGCTGGGGTTAGAATATTGCATCACCACCACTAAATAAAGTCACAGTTAAGTGATTTCTAATTTCTAACTCTTGTGGATAAGTCAGTCTTTTCTACCCTCCACCCCAACACCTCTAGAATTAAGGATCTGGAGAAAGGAATTCACAGAAGACGTTGGATGGCAAAATAGAATGCCAACAAAAGTTAACTAAATTTAAAGCTTTTACTTCCTAAGAGACACAGATGGCGGGTTTTTAAATAACCCTGGTTAAGAATCAACTTATGAGCATGTAGCTATTAAAATGGAATAAATGTAGTCAGCACAATAAATATGCAGTGGGCAAGAACTATAACAGATGCTTCACACTCACTTTTAACAATAGACATAAATAGGTTTGATAGTTTAAGAGGTTTTTAGGTGACTGTGTGTTTGCATGTGTGTGTTCTCATGAAAAAAATAAGCAAAAATTATATAATAAATAAGGTCTTTCCCTTCTTATGATCCTACTCAATTTATTGTTTGGAATATTAGAAACAAGTTTAAGTTATTAATTAATTAATTAATTTATTTTGACAGAGGGGAGAGAGAGATACAGAGACAGAGAGAGAACTGAACTAGGGGAGTTCCTAGTTCAGCATATGGTTCCACACGGGCCCGGGCCAGGATTTGATCCTCGGTCCCTGGTGCTGCAAAGTGAGCGCCCAACCCACTGAGCCATCCCGGCTTCCCCAGAAACAAGTTTAATGTAACACTAATTTTAGATTCCCTTACCAAAAAAAAAATCAACCTGAGGGGAAAAAACTTTCAAGCCAGTATGTGTACAAGATGAAATAACACCCACTGCATTTTTAAATATATTTTCTTTACTAATAAGAGTCATTACCTCGAAAGTCTTTTTGTAATACCAAAAACAACAAGCAAACAAGTTTTTTTGAGGATATTAACAATAATCTAAGACTAGGAATTCAATATTAATGTGTTATCATTCTTCTGTTCTCTAAGGAGAGTGTGGCTTTGAAAGAACAGTGTTTGAAAGCTTTGGTAAGAAAATGCTGAAAAGGCACATCACAGCTTGATGCCCCATTGGATGAGTCATCTTTGCCTGGTGCTGGAGTGGATTTCTGAAAGCCCAACTGGCACACTTCTCTCCTGTTGGCATAACTATATTTAGAATTCGTAGCTAGAAAACTCGAAGCTTCTCAGTATGGTATTTTTAAATGTGTCATCACTCTAGACTAGCTTTCCCTCCTTCTCCAACTGCTTCAGCCTCCCTCATACTTCCACACATCCATATGGAAAAGAATCAAGAAAATCGCATTCCAGAGGAACCTGTGACACTAGTTTCATGTGAATGTTAAGTTCTCAGCTTAAAAACACACTAATAGCTTCCTTGGCTCTTGTGCTTAGCGAGGTTTGAATTCTTCTGGCAGCTCAGCAGTATAACGTACAGCCCACTATTGGGCTCATTGTTCAATATAAGCCTTAGGGAAGAATGTAAGGACAGTCCGGTAGATATTTTTTCCTTCATTTTTTGAACATGTTTTGCGAAGGTTTGCATACTGGAATATGAAATTCTGGCAATTGCTAGCAGTGACTCTGCTCTGTGGTATATTAAGTAATGACAGAACATCATGGGAAAATCCAGGCTTTGTTCTAGCTATGAAAACATCTTTGACATAGTCACCAGAGACAAGAAAAAGAAAGAAATCCACCTGCTGTACTTAGAATATACATCTGAGTAAAACATTATTAACATGTCATTGGAATGAGAAGTCTTTGTGGATAAGGGTGGTCTCCCCTACAGATAATTTGATTCACATTCCTGGAGTCTGCTTAATGAACCAACACTATTTTACATAAAGTTGGATTTACCTGATCCCTGAACATAGCATGGATTCAATGTTGAGAGAGTTGATTGATTAACAGATATGTTAATTCATTTAATAAAGGTGAAGCTGGGATGGCTCAGCGGGTTAAGCTTTCGCTTTGTAATCCCGGAGCACGAGGATCGAATCCCGGGACTGGCCCATGTGGATCCATATGCTGAACTGGGGTATGCCCCCAATTCAGTTCTTGCCTATGTGGGAGGCTCTCTAACATTTATATTTTGGTGGATAATTCCACTTCTTTGAGCCTTAAGGTTATCCTCCATATCCTAGCATCACTTACTGAACTATAATCTTCTAGGATTATAACTGCACTTTTATCATTCATACTCCTTTCTCCAGATTTACTCAAATAAAACCAATGAATGAAGGTTGTGTCTAAAAGATAATCTGTTCTACTACAGTTGAGGAGCATCTAGGACACATCACGTCATGTATTTTCAATATCATTGAGCAGTATGATAGGAGGACGTCAAGGCCTAGAATACATACGTCCCCATGAAATACAGTGTCTCACAGTTAGCTCTTTAATCTCCATTTGATTACTCAACCTAGCCACTCTTGAGTTTTGCAAAGTACAGCAATGTCTAAGATCTAGGTATGTCCAGTCTTTTGGCTTCCCTGGGCCACACTGGAAGAAGAATTGTCATGGGTCATACGTAAAATATCCTAACACTAATAATAGCTGATGAGCTAAAAAAAAAAAGAAAATTTGCAAAAGTATTCATAATGCTTTAATAAAGTTTACAAATTTGTTGGACTGCATTCAAAGCTATCCTAGGCCGTATGCACCCCATAGGCCATAGGTTGGACAAGCTTGGTCTAGATCAGGGGTGTCCAAACTTTTCAGCCCACGGGCCGCATTAACTATCAAACAGCAGTTTGGAGGCCGACTACACACTCGAGGTCCAAATAAAAAAGAATCAAAACATACCGTAGATGTTTTTAATTATTTATTTAATATTATTTTATTCAGATAAAAAGGTCTCCATGGGCCGGATGAGAGGTGCAGCCCCTGGGCCGTAGTTTGAAGGCCCCTGGTCTAGATAATAATCATTACAATAATAATACAATAACAATTTGAAAACAAAATTATGTATATCAGTTTTAAAGAGACTAGCACCAAACCAGTGTAGGTGTTTCAGGTTCTCAGCGATCTACTTTCAGCAAAATTTCTCCCATAGGGCTATTCTAAAAAACCAATAGACTCTCAACCAAGATAATTTGATACAATGGTGGGGTGTAGCAGAAATGTATTACTTAACTAGCAATATGAATACAGTTTAAACTACAATGACAACTACCCCTGCTACTATGTCAATTACCTTGGCTACCAACTGACATTTATAGGCCACATAGTATCTTCCATAATCTGTGCTAAGATATTTAACATGGATGATATTTTTAGCCTTTGGGTCTTTTCTAATCTGCATCCCATGGGCTGCATGTGGCCCAGGACACCTTTGAATACGGCCCAACAGAAAGTCATGAACTTTCTTAAAACATGAGGGGGGAAAGCTGTGATGGCTCAGAGGGTTAAGCAATTGCTTTGAAGCCCCGGGGACCAAGGATCGAATCCCAGCCCTGGCCCATGTGGACCCACATGCTGAACTGGGGAGTGCCCCCAGTTCAGTTCTTGCTGGGACCTATGTGGGAGGCTCCTGGCCCAGTTCCTGCCCTGTGCAGCCCTGTGCCCACCTGTGGAGTGAAACTATATGGAAAACTAATGCTGTCAACTATAGAGACTTCTCTGGGCCCTCCCCCTTCTCGCTGTCTCTCTCTGTCTCTGTTTATCTCTGTCAAAAATCAATAAAATAAATATTTAAAAACAAAAAAAAACATGAGGGTTTTTTTGGGTTTTTTTTTTTTTTTTGCTTTTGCTATCATTAGTATTAGTGTATTTTATGTGGTCCAAGACAATTCTTTCAATATGGCCTAGGAAATCCCAAAGTTTGGACACCTCTGCTTTGGATAAAACACATTGGTGAAAGTACTATTATTGCTTTTAACATGGAGGAGAGGTAATAATTTCTGTTAGACTTCTTAACATCTCACTGCTGGTAGCTGATAGAGTAGATTCATATCCTGAGAGTCTTTTGCTTTCCTCTGGCTGCTTATACCCTTGCTGTAGCTGACAGAAACATAGCAAGTTCAAATCATATCTCTTTAATGAAGAAACATTGGTCTTAACACTACATTATATTGATGTTTAATGCAGTACGTATATTTAAATATAAGGTATTGAATATTGTCTTAAATTATGCATGTAATAAAAGAAAATAACATTTCCAGACAACCTACTTCACAAAGAGTGAGGTATGTCAATGGCAAAAAAATTATTTATGTGTAGAATAATGATTAAAAAATACTACATAGACTACAATACTACATAGACTACAAAACTATGCTAAATTTTATAAAGTAGCACACATGAAGAAAAAAATATACACACAATTAGAAAGGATTCAAGTTATTTATATAATATTTTCAATATCTGTTTGATTGACAATGATTTATTGATAATAGAGAAAGACATAGCATTGCATTAATTGTGCTGACAATTGCACATGGAGACCTGTGACACATGGAGCAATATTTGTGTGTGATATGATGGAAACAAGGTTTGAAAAATAATTTTTCTAGAGAATCAAGGTCACCAGAAACATTGGCTGTCGGAAGGCTCTTTCTGAATAAATGATGAGACACACTGATGCCCTCACCCCCTCACTCTCACTCTTGCATTCATTTCTTCTTTCTCTATATAGTTGTATACAAAAGCCCCGCTTCATTTAAAGTCCTGTGGAAACTTGAGATTTTTTTAAAAGCAGAGTATAAAATAATGGTAATTGATGTTTTTCTGATTTTTATAATACAAGAGCAATCATAACCTAACTTCTACTTTTTATATATTTATTTAGCTTATTTAGATCTATACTTTATTAATGTATTGCCTTTATCATTTGCAGCTGCATAATTATATGGTCAGGGAGATATAATGTTTGCCTTCTGAAAAATTCTGCGACCATCAAAAATTCTTTTTTGACCAAATTGGAGTCAGGTTCCTCCTAGTCCTCTCTTTTTTTTTTTCTTTACTTTTTTTTCTTTTTTTATTGTTAAGTTTATTAGGCTGACATTGGTTAGTAAAAATTATGTAGGTTCCAGGTGAACAATTCTATATTACATCTTCTATGTATTGCATTATGTGCTTACCACCCAGAGTCAGTTTTCTTTCCATCACCATATATTTAAGTGCCCCTCCTTCCTCTCTTACCCCTTTTCCTCTTTACCCTCAGGTTACCACTAAGCTACTGACTGTGTCCATGAGGTTTTTGTTTCTTTGTTGCTTTCAGTTTTATATTCCTCATACGAGTGAAGTCATATGGTTCTTAGCTTTTTCTGTCTGGCTTATTTTGTTTAGCGTGATGATCTTAAGTTCCATCCATTTTGTTGCAAATGGTAGTATTTAATCTTTTCTTATAGCTAAGTAATATTCCATTGTATATGTGTACCACTGCTTTCTTATCCAGTCTTCTATCAAAGGACTCTTTGGCTGTTTCCATGACTTGTCCACTGTGAACAGTGCTGCAATGCACATTGTGTTACCGTAGTCCTCTTTTTGACTAGGCCCAAAGTTGAATGCTGTTCTTATCCATTTTTTTTTAAAGATTTATTTTATTGATTTTTTACAGAGAGAAACAGAGACAGAGAGAGACAGAGAGAAGGGGGAGGGCCCAGAGCAGTCTCCATAGTTGACATTAGTTTTCCATATAGTTTCACTCCACAGATGGGCATAGGGCTACGCAGGGCAGGAACTGGTCCTGGAACCTCCCACATAGGTCCCGGCAGGAACTGAACTGGGGGCACACCCCAGCTCAGCATGTGGGTCCACATGGGCCAGGGCCTGGATTTGATCCTTGGTCCCCGGGACTTCAAAGCGAGCGCTTAACCCCCTGAGCCATTCCAGCTTCTCCAGTTCTTATCCATTTTAATCCAGTTTTAGCTGAGTGTGGTTAGTGAAAATCATTCACCCTTCATATTTGATCAAATTCCTCATCTTCTGCTCTCTATAGCATATAACCCTGGCCAGTATTCAGCAAGAATTCTGTTGAGTTGGTCTACCAAGAATTACTCTAGCTTTGATGTTTCCTCTTCCCACCCTGGTCCTTGGCTATAAATTTATACTTGTCCTTGTTATAGTCAGAGTTGAGCCTGATTTCTCCCCTCACCAGCATAAAACTCCTATCGCAGTAGTATTACATTATGGGTTTGTTGTCAAAATAGATAATTTTGATCTATTTCAGTCATCCAAAATCTGCATTTATAATTGTGCCATTTAATCAAAATTATTTATTTATGTCTCTGTGCAGACATTTATAAAATTATAAATTGGAATTTAAAAAGGAGTAAAGGAAAGAATGAAAACAAGAAAATGGCATGAAAAATCTCTATGCATATTATAAGAAATAAATAGATAGATTTTTAAAAAGAAATACAGTGGACCTACCTGGGATCAAAATATTCTGGAAACAAAATATATTTCCCCACTCATGAAAATTTAACAAACATTGTATATTATTAAAACCAAAACACAAAGATGAGAAACTATTAAGATACTATAAAGAGACATAGAATTATAAAAATAATGTAAAAAAACCCAACAACCCCATTTTAAGACTAATGGATAATTTAAAAACTTTAAGAAACCACAAAGGGGTGGATTAAAGGAAATTATAAACATAAAGTTTTGATAAACTCATACTAGAGTCAGAATAAAGTGAGAAGATCAATGCAAGAAAAACAGAGGTGATAATTTGAGATATCAGTAATAACCCAATATAATTTTTGTTCTTGAAATAGAAACCCAAAAGTTTAACAGAAGCTAGCATTCAGAGAGATGATAAGAAATGAAAGTAAATTTTTAAATAAACTTGGAAATATTTAAAAAATTATAAGTGAATGTGGAACAATTGACAATGATACATGGTTAAATTATTGAACTTCAATTACAGAGAAAATATTTGTCAGATAATTGGGCACAAAAATATAAAACATCTATTGTGGAAAAAATTAAAATTTAGTCTTGCCTTAGATTTCTCCATAGCAACATTAAATGCCAAAATATAATGGTGCAATAGCTACAAAGTTCTGAGGGAAAATAAATACCTGAGCCAAGATTTTACACATATCCTAAAGGTCCTTAAAGTGCAATAAAACAGAACAAAACAATACAGAATGACAGATTTTTCAGGCAGATAGAAACTCAGGGAATATAGTACTTATGGGTCATTTTTGAAGGAAAAAAATAAAAAGAAAATTTGATAAATAACACCAGTCAACTAAGTGATGAAGCAAAACAAGACAAAATTTGAAATGGAGAACCTGTTATAAAAAGAATGGCTGAAAACACTGAATCCATTTAAAAATAGAATTAATACCAAACATCTCTGGAAATGGAAGTTGTACAACAGAATATAAATTTTATAAACTTTGACAACATATAAATAATAATGTAACTTACAAAAATTAGCATGTGGAGGAGGACAGAGGGAAACTGAAAAGCATTATTTGATCATTTTGAGCGGAGATTCAAATATCATTCTCTGAAATTGAAACGTGCAGGTGAAAAATTGATTCCATCTCTTAAAGACTAAAAAGTGATCCCTCAATCTTTATTAACCTTATAGATTTCTTATAGGTAAAAACCTTACCTACCACAATCTATTGTGTCAACATTTTGTTTTATTAAATATAATGCAATATATGAATGATGTATTATAGAAATGTGCACTTGACACCTATATAAGTTTACTAACCAGTGTCACACCAATACATTTAATAAAGATAAAAAATAACATGTTTAGTGTCATGTGATTTATATGAAAATCATTATATTTATTCAGAGAGAGAGGCAAATAGAAAAAGGCGAATAGAGCAATATTTAGGATGAGGTTCATCTAAGTTAAAAATGCTATTAGATAAAATTTTGGTTATTTTATACTTTCCTTATTGAAAGGTCAGCCAAAGGAAGCACACACTGAGAGTTCTGACTTAGCAAGTAAGTTTATTAGAAATGGCCGAAAATGGCTGGGCTGACCCCAAAGATGGTGTTAGCAACTTTTGGAAGTTGGGAGAGCATTTTTGTAGGCAGGTATCAGGCAGAACTAGAAAGGAGAGTAGGAGGATATCAGGAAGTACCAGCATCTAGGTTGGGCATGTTTTGTGGATAATCTGTCACCAAGTCCCAAGTGCCTTAGGGTGGGGAGGAAAATTTCTACAGGTAGGCACCTGGAACAATTGCAACAAGATACCCAGAATTAAGCTTGGACCCGAAATACTTCTTGTGGTGCTCTTTTGACCTTCTCCATGTCCCCAACAAGCCAAGTTGTCCCTAACACTTACTATATTTGTGCATTTCTGTATAACTAAGCTTTTTATATTGAGTTTCTTTTGTAATGTAAATTTTACATTTTCAAAAACAATGAAGCCATATAATAGAAATATAAAAGAAAAGACTGTAGAGTAATTTTATATCTCTATGGTACCAGAACTTTGTACATTGCCCTCAGAAAAAGTTTATTTGAAATAATTTAGAGACTCATCTGAATCATGACTATGTGCATAAAACTTCACTACTTTCCCAGGATGCCACTTGTCGGATGAAGATTATAATAAATTGTGTGTTTGTATGAAGTATATTACTGTACTGTTCTCCTTTTCTCATACTGGCTAAGGAGAATTGTGACAGGTAATATAGTTGCTAGATATTAACATTTAAATTTCCACAAATCATTTGATTAATTTTAAAACACTTACTTATTTAATAAAATATGCACATGAACTCACACATAATACACTGTAGAATGCAATATATGAGGGCTGTCCAGAAAGTATCCAGCAATATAAATATTTTCATTCTATTGACAATGACTAGATATTTTCTAGATAGCCCTCATATGTACTCATCTTATATGTACTGCTAAAAACAATCCAAAAGTAAGTTTTTTCAGGTTTCTTGGCTCAAATTTTAACTCATCTTAGTCCAAAATTCTCTGGTTCTTTGCGTTATGATGTTACTTCGAATTTGGAGAAACATTCTAACATTTCCTAAGCCTGAGTTTATGAGAAGGGTAAGTGGTAATAATAATATGGGATGACATCATACTTTCCTATCAACATTAATTGTCTAAGTTAATAAGATCAAAAAACATGAGGAATCATTTTGTGTTTTATTTTGAAGGTGATTCTGTAAGCTTCCTAATAATAGATTGAATACCCAGGTCTCTAAGTGTCCCATTAGATGCATGGTGTTGTTTTTATTTAAAAATTTATTATTTCAGGCTGAAATTATCATAAATATTATTAATTATAACATTTAATTTAACCCAAGAGCAAAAACACTATGTAGTCACCAAACTGATGGTATATTAGCTATAGGATTTTGCCTATAATCCTGCACATACATTCACACACATACTTAGGCAGAACAGTTTATTTTTTAAATTTTCTAAATTTATCTGTATAATAATCTGTCAGATTAATACTATACTTATTTTCACTGTGGCTGAATAGCTACAAACTGGAAAAAGACAGAAATACACAGTGACTTCTCATTTATGAAGTGTTATAAAAAAAATATGGTGACAGTGAATGCTGCTGCTGAGTGCCAGCCAATGGAAAAACGGGTCTTCGATATGTTAATGGCATACTGAAACTTCCTAACAGTGTGTGTGACCAGTTTTAACTTGTTTGGTGCAGTCAGTTGGTTGTGAGCTATTGTCTTGCCTCTCTAAAAGGTCTTGGTAAACTTCAACTCTCCTTTGCTTTTGTTCGTTGGTAAGCTCCTTTGGAACCATTTTTTAAAAGGATTATTTTATAATTTTTGACAGAGAAAGAGACAGAGACAGAGAGATAAGGGGTAGGGCCCAAAGCAGTCTCCATAGTTGTACATCATCAGTTTTTGATATGGTTGCATTCTGCACAGGTGGGCAGGGGCTTTGCAGGGCTGGAACTAGGCTAGGAGCCTCCTGAATGGGAGGCACCCCCCCTCCCCTGCAATTTGGGGGCTGAGCCAGGGGCCTCCCATATGGGAAGCTGGCCCTGGCAAGAACTGAACTGGGGACCTCCCACATGGGAAGCAAACCCCAGTTCAGTATATGGGGCTGCACGGGCCGGGGCTGGGACTTGATCCTCAGACCTTGGGGCTGTAAAACAAGTGCTTAACCTTCTGGGCCATCCAGGCTTCCCCTTTGTGACCATTTTTGAACATACATTTCTCATACCAAGATTTGCAGTGAAGATTTTTCAAACTGTTTTTCTGCTAATGTTTTCTTGGTCTGCTATGCTTCTCACAGTCAACCAAAAATCTTGGTGCACAATTCAGTTTTTGTGATGTTTTTGTTAGTTCTGCTTATTACTGGTCACTCTGACCGCTTCAGCAGTGACACTTTTGTTAACCTTCAGAAAAATATTCAATCCATTCATATACTGCCTTATTCTTCAGGGTATTATCCCCATCAACGTGGACTAACATGTCCCTGATTGTACTTCCACTCTTGCCTAGTTTAAAAAGAACTTTAATGTTTATTGCTCTAATTCAAACTTAGATGTTCTCATGACAGTACACAAAACACGCAACAATAATGAATGCCATTCAGCAGGACACCACACTTAGACACAAACACACCTGTGAGACACTGATATATCAAGGTTTTGAAACCTTGCCAAGTTGTTTGTACAGTACTGCCAGTGTAAGCACACAATGGCAAGTTTGTGAACTTAATTGTCAGATTTCATGTTTCAAATTAATTATTTCATAGAATATAATAAAAATGTAAATGTAGGAATATAAAAATGGAAGTGAGAGAAAAAACTAATCAAACGTATTAACTATGTATTTTCACTCAGCATTAGTTAATGACTAGTTTCACTGATTGCCAGTACATGGTAAGGAATAGCGTAATCACATACAATTTCACATTTAACCCCAAAAGAACATATATAATTATTCAAAAAGTTGATATTTATGCAGATCAAGTAGTAGACTAATAAGGTAGAAAGAATTTAACTGGCTTTGTTTGTTTGCTTGCTTGCTTGCTTGCTTGCTTGCTTGCTTGCTTGCTTCCTTGGAGCAGAAAATATTTGAAAAAAAGTGAAAATGATCCCTGAGATTGAAATTAACATATGAGCTTGGCTAAAAGAAAAAAGACTGAAATAACCTTTCTTTAAGATTTTTGGTTTGCTTGAGACTATTTAGAGCAAGCATGTCCAAAATGCAGCCCAGGACAGTGACTTTTAATAAGGCCCAACATAAATTCTCAAAACATGAGATTTTTTTTACAACCTTTTTTTTTTTTAGCTCATCAGCTATTGTTATTGTTTGTGTATTTTATGTGTAATTCCAAGATATTCTTCTTCCAGTGTGGCCCAGGGAAGCCAAATGGTTGGACAACCACTGATTTAGAGACATTGATAAAATTTAAGAATATATACTTATTTATAAATTTAACAGGTATGCATTAAATCTTACTATTAGCAAGTGTTATGTTATAGCTGTTCTTGGGCACACTAGAATAATTTATCACATTTGCCTTCCACGAAGTGATAATGTGCTAGGGAAGGACAAAAGCATTCCACATGCATGCAAAATAATGTAAGTTTCATTCAGCAGACCAGTGACATTACTAAAACTTTTTCAGTATTATTTTTGAAGCTGCATGGCCAATGGATGGGAAGACAGAAGGATTTCTAGTCAGATAAATAATATAGGTATATTGCAATAACCCACGAAAGAGATAATCAGAGTCTAGTGGAGGAGAGTGAAGTTTGAGACAGACAAAGAATATGGATTAGGTATATATTTAAGAGGTAGGGCCCACCTAAATGTCAGGACATGAGAAAGACAGTGGTCTTGTAACTGTATCAGATTTCTATCTGAATGGAGATAGATGGATTTAGCCAAGATGAGAAATAAAGGAGAAAGAGTAAGAGTGTGTACTAATTCTGCTTTGCATGGACTGAAATTCTTAGTAAATTCCATCAGGTACTCATTGATCTGTTCTCTGTATACCTCTCCAGTATCAGTAACTCCTTCTCCATGACAGCCCAACCCAAACAAGCAACATACCCTTACAAAAATACACCAGACTGTTCATTCCTGTAAGAGATTACCCCCATTTCTGCACTTAGAGAAGTCCTCACAACTTAGTTCCAAGATTTCAGTCACTAAAGCCTTCATTCACCTCCCAATACTAGGAAATTTATCATACCTTAAACTTATTTGTTTGTATGTCTGTTTCCTACTCAAAATAGCATGCTCATTAATTTTAGTAGGCCCTAACTTCTTGTGTATGTACTCTACAAATATTGTTGATTAAGGATGACTAATAGAGTGGCTAAATGAATGCTTTAAGATAAACTGACTGAAAAAATAATCAACACCATAAGATATTTAGAAATAAGTACATGGGAGGTCTTATTTGGGACCATTCATTTCTATTAAAAATAATCATCAGTGATTTCATGGAGGGAGGATCTGGTTATTAGGTTGGTACTACCTGGTATAAATATCAAGGTCTTTATTTCACTTAAAGGAAAGGGACTAAGCTATAATGAACGTTAAGATGCCCGAAAAGCTACAGGATAATGATGTTGATTTTATTTACAAATTGGACATCTAATAGCTAATATATGTGTATCTCATAATTTTTGGATTTATTATATAAAACAGGCCAATACATATGAAATCATTAGTAATATGCAATAACTACAATAAACTCAATTCATGTTTCCATACACAGTATATATGTATGTGTATACATATACAGGGTGGTGTGTGTGTGTGTATACATATACACATAAATATTAACTTTGATGTAAATAATTTTAAAGCTACTATATTTTTATAGTACTAGATTTCTGTTTTGTATTGATAACGTAAAGAGACATTTTAGGCATGTTGAACTTGTTCAAACACTATTTGGTTGTTTATAACTGTATTGCTTGTGTCTGTGTATGTACAGATTAGCTTATGTTTTCTTGATGTTCAAGTTTTATAAAAACTTCTTAATAGGCTTTCCAAATAATACAGATGACCCAGAGTAGAACTAACAAAACTATTAAGTTTCCTTATTACTTAGTATAAGAGGAAATAATGTTTCATAACCAACATTAAATTAGCAGTTAGTAAGAGTCCTTTGTATCTAAAACTTTTAATGAGGAAGCTTATTTACAAAAATGATGTCATTGCCCAAGATATTATGATCTCCTTTGAATTACAGATTAAAGCAACAATTTAATGCTTTTACAAGTGCCTGATTAGTTGTTATGAAATTCTAAAGTATCTCAGTTGTAGGTTATTGTAGAAAATTGCTTTATAAGATAGCACAGATCTGGAATCAGTGACTAGAACTTCTTTCTTTGGATATTTTAAGGTAGTTTTATTTCTCTGGTTAATGTGCTGTGTTTTCTAGATCCCAAACAGTCAAAATAGCATAAACATGCTGGCAAATATGATAGTAGATATTACTTCATTATGCCATATAGATCTTAATTGAAATTACTATGTTTGATAAAAAAAAAATTTAATTTGGGAATTTGAAGTCCAGTAAAATTTTAAGATGGCTACCTATTTAATCATGAGAGCAGTATCTCATTTACTTAATTAAAGTAAGATGTGTGATATGTAAGTGAAAGTATGATAACTAAGTAAGGAAAAAATAAACATATACACTCATTTTTTTTCATTGTGCCAGTAATTACTAGTTCATAAATTACACAAAAAGAGGACAATATCTACCATTAAATTATTGAACACCTAGTCTTTTCTGTCTTGACAAAACTTTGTTGAATAAATGTATAACTAAACTACCATGTACTAATTTATGTGGAGTATCAACAAAAATTGATGCTAGAAACATGTTATATCCTTTACAGAGGATAAAGTAAAATAACATGATTTCATTTAGTTTGGAAGGGGTCACAAATCTATAGTCCTTAACAGAAGGTCAAATAACAACTGGTTCTTTATAAAGAAGTCAGAAAATACTCTCAGCAGAAACTTACTATGTGATTTCTTTTCTATTTCTGGAAGAAAGTTCAGAGATAAGTTTCTGAGTTTAATTTTCTTTTTCTTTCATTCTCCTATCTATATATGTGTTATAACTATACTATAGGATTTGGTACAGTATATGGTATAGCTATGTTTACATTTCTTTCTGAATCTTATCTATTTCAGCAGGGTAACGACATGCTGAGTTAGGAATAAGTCCCATATATATGTATGACCTTGCATTTCTTGGACCTCCCTTGGTATTGTTTGCACAGCCTTGGGTTCATGGTATTTAGCAGGTTTCCATTTGTCCCATTGCCCCTTTCACTTCCAAATAGTGTTTTTCCTAAGCAAGTTTTGATTATTGGCTCTTCTCCGGCATTCCTCTGTGCATTTTCTTTGTAGTTATGAAGATAGAAGGTAGACAAGAAAATGCACTGTAGAGTTATGGGTGCCTAAGTTATGATCTGTTTTTATTTGTTGATTTGTTTGTTTACTTAAAACATATGTGAATTAAAGCAAGTTAATTAACTTCTCTGGTCCTCAATTTAACATGATCAAATTTACTCTAACCAAAAAACGTAATAATAAACACATCATATATTAAAACCGCACTCATATTTTATAGAGCAAACAGGTTTTTCATTCTCTTCATCTTTTCATTGTACTTTACATCCTACAATAATTTTTAAAAATAATACACTATTATTTTAATCCTGTACTTTGATCTAAGGTACTCAACTTGACAGCAGAAACAATAGTGTAGCATTGACACACAAAATTTCAAACGACACCAGAATACTAACTCAAGACCTAAGATTTGCAGCATGTTAATTAGCATTATTCCAGAGACAAAGGGTGGCCCCTGGCTCATATACCACCTTCCCAGTTACTCTTACTCATTGCCCTCTTTATTTTCTTCATAGTAATCATCACTCTCTGAAATTGCTATGGTTACTTCTTTCCTTGCCCATCATGTATCCTCTGTTTACACAGTGTAAATCTTGTGAAAATAAAGACTTCTTTTCTTCTTGTTCACTTTGAAATCTCTAATACTTAGATCTGGCAAATTGTAGGTGCTCATTAAATATTTGTTTAATGAATGAATAAATGCATTTAGCACATTATTCTTCAGAGATCATACTTGAGTGAATTTTCTCAATGTTATCTTTGCGGTACATGCACATTTTAAAACAGTGCAACCATTTGCTTGATTTATTTTGCCACAGAGTCCCCATAAAAATTTTTAAAAATCCGAGTCAATGACTGGAAACACCTAAACAGTCTAAATGGAGAGTTTTATTAAAAATTTACAATGCAGTTGATATAAGAAAGCAAATCTATTTGCAATAGTAGAGGAGTCCTAATCTGACATTAAGAAAAGTACTAGCCAAGAAAGAAAGTTTAACAATGTGCAATCATAAGAATACTATGCATTACAATATGTTTAAAAAGAATTACATGTAAAACAGATCCATGGAGGGGAAAGGGACTCCTCCCTCTGTACTCTGCTCTTAATGTTACCTACAGAAATGATGACAATAGTTGCAAAGTGAAGAGCTACCATGATTCCCCGAAAGTAAGACAGCCCCCGAAAATAAGACCTACTTACAGTTTTGCCTCTCGCTGAAATACGTATAAGGCATTCCCCCGAAAATAAGACCTAGCGCATCTTTGGGAGCAAAAATTAATATAAGACACTGTCTTATTTTCAGGGAAACAGAGTAGGACACTGTCTTATTTTTGGGGAAACAGGGTAAGAACAGTGTTTCTGTGTGATTTTCATAACCACCTGTATTAGTGATTCTCAAATGTTAATGTGTATAAGAACCAAAGGGGAATCTTAAAATCCAGTTTCTAATACAAAAGGTCTTAAGAGTAGGAGTAGAGCCTGAAAGGCGACATTTTTAGCAAGCTCCCAGGTGAACTACACCTTGTACAGCAAGGACTCAGCCTGGAGAATATATTATTAATGTCTTTAACAAATACTCTATGTCAGTAGTTCTGCCATAGACTTCTATATATATGTATATTAACTCTGATAAAATTAATATTGAAATTTTGAGGTTAGGTGATGAACAGAAAGCAGCCCAAATAGGATTTCACCCATCAATTATCTAACCATTCATGTGCTAGGTGATGACTCATTAAAAATAGGAGTCATCTAGATGAGTTCAAGTTTCATTTATTTTATGCAACAAACAATATGGAATGGAAGCATTGTGGGACTTTAAATCTGAAAGAGTTGACTTGCTGATGAACACTTCTTGGACTATTGGATGATTACATTAATTGTAAAAACGTATCTAGAAAGTGAAAATGCATTTCTGGTGGAAGTGTAAATGGTAAGACCACTTTGTAAAACCATTTGACAATATTTATCAAAAGCCAAAAATATTCTTATGCTAATTTGGGGATTCTATTCCTATGAAATAGTCTTTCTACATATTTGGATCTTCTAGGAATACAAGAGTTCCATAAATAATTACTGAAAATTGAAAGAAATGGATAATTCACATGTTTAATAATTACTTAAATTAACTTTGGAATATAATATGCTTTCTAATTACTGTCACTTATCCAGTAAAGAAAAAATAATGTGTAATTCAACATTTCATCCAACCCCTCCATATAAACATTTGATTCCTGTGAGTTAAAACGCTTTACTTTAGTGCCCTGGATGTTCTTTCAAGCCAACAGAGATTGTGAGATACCAGTAGTTACAAGACACATTCCACTTTAAATTCAGGGCCCTTTGAATGGAGGAAAAAATTGTATCTTATAATTAATGAAGTGTATCATAAAAGTAAGGTATAGACAATAGTTGCTACAATCATTCAGAAAAGAAAATGCAGTCATGGTGGACTATCGCAGTGAGGTTACACTCTACAGGGAAAGTATGCAGAAAATAATTGGACATCATTTGAAGCAGAGAAATCACAGAGAATTAGTGAAGGAGGGCATTTGAATAAGATATGATCTGGTTGGCGAAAAGGATTAGTGGAAGTATTATATGGAGGTTGGAGCTGGCATAAAAGCTTTCCAGAAGAAAAGAGTAGGCATAAATACCTTCTACCAGACACTTATGTAAGATCTCTCTTTGAATAAGACATGTAAAGGAGTCATGTTTCTCTGTGTATCTTACTACTTAGGAAAGAATAACATAAAAATAACCAACAGTCATCATTTATTGAGATTCTACCATATGCTAGGTATTTGAAATAGTGCTTCATTGATGCCCTTCCAATTAACCTCATAACACCCTGTAAGGTACACATCATGTATTTTGTAGTAGATGCTACCATGTCCTGAGCCTGGATCTTGAATCAACTAGATCTCCATGTTTGACTTCTCTTTCTTATGCCATCAATGATATTCATGGCATAAGAAAGAGAAGTCAAACATGGAGATCTAGTTGATTCAAGATCCAGGCTCAG
>PVKE010009499.1:0-44679 GCA_004027555.1 Craseonycteris thonglongyai
TTGATTTTTGACAGAGAGAAACAGAGACAGAGAGAGACAGAGAGAAAGGGGGAGGGCCCAGAACAGTCTTCATAGTTGACATTAGTTTTCCGTATAGTTTCACTCCACAGGCGGGCACAAGGCTGCGTAGGGCAGGAACTGGGCCAGGAGCCTCCCACATAGGTCCCAGCAAGAACTGAACTGGGGGCCCTCCCCAGTTCAGCATGTGGGTCCGCATGGGCTGGGACCGGGATTCGATCCTCGGTCCTCAGGGCTTCAAAGCGAGCACTTTACCCGCTGAGCCATCCCAGCTTTCCCTGCCTTTTAATTTTGTTGTGTGTGCTTTTGGAGTCATATCCAAAAAAATCATTGAAAAAACTGATGTCAAGGAGCTTGTTCCCTATGTTTTCTTCTATGAGTTTTATGGTTTCAGGTCTTAAGAGTTAACTCAATTTTTAAGTACGCAGAAAGTATTTAAAGTACTGCCTATTCTCCTTAATTCCAGAAAGATCATGATAGAATAAGAGGAGCTTGAATAAATCGGCCTAAATTCTCTTTTTGCTAACCAGTGTTCTGGGTTCCACTTTCCTTAAAGAAGTGATAGTTAAACTATTTTTATCAATGTGGGGTTTGTAGTTCCTCAGCTGGGGAGCACTTTGAAAGGATACTTGTCATTGATTCTGAAAATAAACTGCTCCAACTAGATATTAGCTAAAAATTAATTCACCCTTCTATGTTCACTTTCTGATTCCCATAGCATGGTAGGAATTGCTACAGATCACTGGTCCATACAAGCCCTAAATGCCTTTTTATTTCCTAAATGCAGCTGTTGTTTTCAGTTTGTGTCTTCCCCTCTCCTAGTTCCATTCTCTGTCCTGATATATTAACTATATCACCCAGGCCCCCTCACCAGTGAGAAGCTTCAGCTGAAAAGAGCTGGGAGTCAAAGATAGGTTGGGTTATTTGCTCCCACTGGTCCTATCCTGATGTTTTATAGTGTGGCCACAGCTGCGTTCCGCTACATTTATAGCTCTTGGTGGTGGCTTTCTTCCACTGCTCAAGCTCTCACTGGACTATAGTAACACTGGTCTTATCCTTTGTCCCTTCATGCTTGGAGGTGGTAGTGGCTTCCTGTGGGGGTATTGCTTGGTGCTTCTCCATCCCTTGTTGATCCTCCACCCCTGTCCACACCAATGTAAATAGTCCCTTCATTAAACTCTCTGCCAAACCCTGGCTTTGGAACCCACATCTGTCTCTTATAATCTCCATCTCTGACACTGTGGGTGACTTGCAGAAGAAGCTGGCACCTTTTACCACAGAGCCACACCTACCTTTGGCTCAGGATTTGGAGGAGCTGAAGGAGATTTGGTAGGAGCTGGAAGAAGTAGGTCCAAGTGTGTTGTAGGCAGAGAAGGCAAATCCCTATCCAAGGTAGGTATGTACAGGTAGTCCATTGAGAACAAAATGCTACCACTTCTAGCAGGGACACAGTCATCAGTCTGCCACCAAGTGGTAGCTGGTTCCCCCCCTTTCTACATCTGCCCCCAGAAAATGGTAACAAACCAGGAGTCCATTGTTGGTTTCTGCTGTTGGGAGGTTGTGCGCTCAGCAGTCACTCTGACCAGATCAGCCTTGGCGAGAGGAAGTCCATGCTGTGAGCTTGGGCATAAACTTTGTCCCTGTCAAGGTTCAGCTCTCCCTGGGCAAGGGAAAGGGCTGCTGGCTGGGCTAAGAGGTGACTGACATCCACAAAACAGGCCAGCGTGTCCACCTAATTATTAAAAACCTCTTCTGAGCCTGCTTTTTGGGGAGTATTGACATGAGACAGAAATACCTTCACACTCTGTGTGAATGCTGTGTAATAACAGATTAGTTTCCCAGAACTCGTTGTTTGCCATGTTCCAATCGTGTTCCTTTTTAGTCTCTGACTATCTACCTAAACCATTAGCTACTGCCCCAAGTCAGTGCGGATCCATTCTTCTAGCCATCTTTCCTTCCAGGTGAAATGAACAACCAGATGCACCGCTCAAAGTCTGGTCTACTGGGAGGACAATTTCTTTAAAATACTGTCCTTCAGAGCTAGCCTTGGGGTAGGGCTCTAGTGCTACAGTCATCTATCTGCTTTTGAATGGTGTTGGAAAACCTGCAGAATTATTTCTATGCTTTTTTCTTCTTCAGTCAACTAACCATAAAGGCTTCCCTATGAGGCTTTAGGTAGGTGTATGTAAGAATGAGAAAATTATATAGCAGCCATGGGCGTCTGTGCTACTTGCTCATGCAATTTACTTGGGCTATTAGGACCACTGATGACTGAAGAGTCCTATCTTGAGGTAGGGAATAGGGACATCTGGGGCATGTCCGGAGTCTTCAGGCCTCCGTCCTCAAGATTACCATTTTCCAGAGCTTCCCTTCCTGAAGGAGCAGGGATTTTGTTAGCCATCACCATCCCCTGCTCTTCAGCCCCTGCTGTTATCCAGCAGCCACCTTATCCCCAGCGCTTCAGTCATGGAGAAAAGTCTGCTGCAGCTGCTAATGGAAGAGCCTGCTTGTGCCTTTTGCTAGGGTAAAGGTCTCCCTCTGTAATTGCTCTGCTCCCTCTCTCAGCCCATCACAATGAAATCATTCTTGTTCCTTCAGACAGAAAATGCTGTCACTTTGCCCTTCCCAGAGAAACTGATGTTGACTTTTAGTCTTTTTCTTGCAGCGTTGGCTGTAGCAGATTACATCTCATCTTTACATGAATTTGACCTATAGAAGGACCTTGGGTCTGGCCAGTGGCTGGAGCCATTGGCTGAATGGACAGAGAATGTCCACCAAATGGAGAGTGGGTGCTATGTTCCTTCAAGGTCTTCAAAGCTTATACTGAGCTTTGGTGGGATTCACTGCTGGAGGATTGCTTGGTATGGAGGAGATGGAGACAAGGGAGAGAGCTGAGATTTCTAAGATTTTCTAAAAGGGTCATCTATATGCTTTAAGATGGTAAAACACAGAGTCCTGCGTTTGCAAGGTGTGTGATTGGAGTGTGTGTGAGGCCAGTGAGGCAGGTCTGCGTATGAGATGGCTCTGCTATGAGGTCACTGTCAGCGACAGCTCCAGGAGTCCATGGACTGCAGAAACACTACCACACATTTTCCCAGGACCCTGAGTCTTCCCATCCAATTACCATTCTCCTTGGACCTGCTAAGTTAGTCTTCACCTGCCCTGCATGATTTTCTCTGAAAAATCCTTAAAATGGACTGACAACCTGAACAGAGGGTATAGGCATGATGGCTGTCCCTGGATGCGATTTTTCATTAAAAAAAAAAAAAAAAAATTTATAGCTCTTTTGTACCTTCTAAATTGCCTGCAATGAACACATATTACTTTTGTAACTTCTCCAGGAAGATCTAATTTCAGCCAGGGCTAGAGTTTAGGGCACAATCAGCTTCTGGCATCAAACATCGGTGACCTATTTTTCTCAAGGAAAAATAGGAAAAGGTTCTCCGCATTCATTGCTTCTACACTCTCTAAGTCCTAATTTCTCCCTTGGTTGGTATATTATTTTTAGCTTATTCTAGCATAGAATGGATGCTTCCATATTAACTCCTGGTTGCTGACATCTCATATGTCTTAGCAGCAAGGTGACTTAAAAAGCAAACCAAGCTAAATCTAAATAATATCATCCAGGAAAAACAGAGGTGGGTACCCCCTCATTCCATTCACTTTGATTAAATATCCTGACCACTACCTCCCTCACAGCACAAAGAACAAATATACTTGAGACATAATGAAAGAGGAGCTAGAGACAAATTCCAAAAATTAAAGTTATCACAACAATTTTAAAGGTAAGAATTAGTCTAAGGGTATATTATGTCTTCTTTTATAACTTACAGAAAAATTCTTCTTGCATATGTATTATGGTACAACAAAATGCAGGCATGGAAAAATGACTAACTTTAAAAAAAGCCAAATACTTCAGCGCCCATCTTGGAGTCATTAGAGGTAGTCAGCTGGGGTCACTTTATAGACTTCTGTTTTTAATTTGCATAAATAGCCTCGTGCTTGGCTGGAGTAGGCATTCCACTGCCTCATCTGATTAACTTTCCAGTTGCCCCACAGATGCCCAAATGGCACTGGCTGAGACTTGAGTTATTGAAGTACTAGTTGTGATAAGCCTGAAAAGTGAGAGGTCTTCTGCATTCCCTCACCAAGAAGAACCCAGGATTTCTAACAATGTTTTCTCAACATGGAGCTGAAATTCTTTTGAGTTCCACTAATGAAGAAGAAACTCCCACCCCCATTTCAAGAACACAGTGTCACAATCTTTCTGTTGTCCGGACTGAGAAGCTGGAGGCCTACATTGCTAAGCTCTGAAATGGAAAAACCAAAGTAGGATCCCGACCTTAAATCATGTAGAATGGTAGCAGTGTTTGCTATATATTGCATGTTTATGTTTCTCCCAAATTCTCCTGTTAAAATTATAACCCCCAGTGTGATGGTGTTAGGAGATGAGGCATTCAGGTCCTGAGGGTGGAGCTTTCATGAGTGGCTTAGTGCCCTTATAAAAGGTCCCACAGAGCTCCCTCACCCCTTCTGCCACGTGAGGACACAGTGAGAAGATGGCCATTATGAACCAGGAAGCAGACTCTGATATTTTTTGACCCTGACCTTCCTAGCCTCCAGAACTATGAAAAATAAATGTTTGTTTTCAAGCCACTCCGTCAATGATATTTGCTATAGCAACCCAAACTGACAGTGCTCAATGTCCTTCTAGGTAAAGGCATCATCGTTCTGTGTCAAAGAGCCAAACATTTATCCAATAAACAGAGCACTTCTAAAATCTAGGTTCTGATATTGTTGTGGATAGGGTCCAGGCTTCCTAGGGAATCTAGTGTCTTTCTTATAGAAATAAGATCATGCATTTAAAATTTAACTTCATAGAATGAAAAATTAAGAAGATGCCTAAGATTAAAAGCCAACAGAGAGAATTTTAGGAACAAAACAAAACAAACAAACAAAAGAACAGATCAGCCAAGTTGTGGAATCACCCAAAGCATCCTCTGATAGATGACTAGATATGGTACATTTACACAATGGAATACTACTCAGCAATAAGAAAAGATGAAATGCAGCAATTTGTGACAACATGGCTGCACTTTGAAACTATCTTAGTAGGTGAAACAAGAATGAAAGAATTAAGAAACATATGACCTCACTTATAGGTGGAATATAAAACTGAAAAGAACAAAGAAACAAAGACTCATGGGCACAATCAATAGTTTAGTGGTTACCTGAGGGTAAGGGGGGAGGTGGGTGGGAGAAATGGGGGGGGGAATAGGGGGCGGGGAATCAAACACATGGTGATGGAAAGTGAGCTGATTCTGGGTGGTGAGCACATAATGGGATGTATAGACAATGTAATGTAGAATTGTACACCTGGAAACAATGTAATCGATATCAATTAATGTCACCCCAATAAATTTAACATAAAAAAAAAAGAACAGATCATACTTGTCAGAGATGACATCATAGAAATGGGACTTAATTCATCAAATGCTAGTTTCTATAAATTATACTTTACAAAAACTTGAAGGTGTAAAGGACTTAAATCCAAGCCTGATCCTGGCCTCTTGATAATTTTGTTGAGTGTTCAGCAGAACAAAACTGGAATGTAAAGTACAGAGTGATAAGTACCATAATAACAGACACAGATGAGGCTCTCTCAGTCATAAAACTTTATATCTGGAAGAATCCTTAGATATATCCTAACTCAATCTCCTCCTTTTATAGATAAGAAAATGAAGAATTTGCCACTTGTCAATTTATGCTCCTAATTTTAGGGCTGAGCTGGGAAGTGGACCCCGGTCTAGATCTTGAAGGATAGGCAAATCCAGGCAGAGGAAACAGTAGGGACCGAGGCAGGGTTGATGTTCAGTGAGAAGGCACTGGTCTATCATACTAGCACCTTGCCTGACCCCTGAAGGGGTTCAGAACAGGCCTCCCCAAGATGTGCTGCTTTAGCTTGTGGATTATTTATTATTTTGAGCTGAAGGTAAATGAGACCCTGTGGACTCATGAGAAAGTTTTCTCCCTTAAATAATCTAAATTGAGGGCCTCGGTTATATCACCAGAAATAACTTTTTATGGCCTGTCTATAAGGCAGTGCAAACATCCAATTACTGAACATCTGCCCTTCTTATCATCCTGCAACTACCCTCCTCCTCTCTGAAGCCCTGAGGCATTACCTCATCCTTACCTGAGAAGGACATATACAGTGTACGGTACCTCATTTTAACTTCCTGTCTCTGAACCTCTCATGTATTGGGTCTTTGACTCTCCCGTGTATATGGGGTTCTCATACATATGTATCTAATTGAATTTTGTTATTGTCTCTTGTTAATCTGTCTCTTGTCGATTATAATATGAGAACAGCCAGAAGAACCTAGAAAGGTAGAGGAAAATTTGTTCCTCCTCGTATCCCTATTGTCTGTTTTGATTGATGGGTGGCCCTGCTAACTTAACTATTCTGAATGTCACCCCTGGGCAAAGGCACATCTCGTTTCCTGCTCAGCTAAATCAGTGTAACAGAAGAAGGAGAGAGAGTTTTTAATAATGAAGTACTAGGAGGTAATTAATCTCTTAGCACTGCAACAATACTTGACTTGGCACAGCTCTCTAAAGATATTGCAAATGGAGAATGAATGTACAAAAGGGTTCCATATGTTAGGAGCAGGGTAAATGAAATAGCTAAAGAATAAGCTGAATCCAAGACCATGGAAGTCCATTAATAAAGTTCAAAAACTATAGCAGGTGAAGTATTCACAGGTGGTAAAATTAAAAAGGACAAAGAAGTTTTTTACTTCTATGGTAATCAAATCTTGACTCCTGGGAGGAAAGAAGTGTTGGGAAGGGTAAGAGATACAGAGGGGCTCCTGGGGCCTGGCACTATTCCATTTCTTTAAAATTGGTAAATTCATGAGTGTTCATTTTATAAGTATTCGTTATATTTTACATCTATTGTTAGTACTGTTCCATATGTGGTTTTTAACAGTACAAATGAAAGCTAAAGCAGACTGAAGTTTGGTTTCCGTTTTGACACTGTGAAGATAATATGGACAGACCCTCAGGTTCAATGAGCAGTTACTCGAATACACAACAAAGGAGCCTGAGAACGAAGATGCCAAAAAGGCATCAAAATTAGAATGCAGAGATAGTTATAAACCCCACTGTGTGAAGAGCAGCCTTTGCCAGCCTCTCCCTCCCACACAGAGTGGTGGTTATCCAGAGCACTGTTGTTTACCACGGAGGCCAAGTGCACACGCAGCATTGCATTGCTTACACCCATGGGAGATAAGGACAACTGGACTTCTAAGAAAAACCCACAGTTAGGATTTTGATAGTAAGCAGGCTGGAAAACTTTTAAAAACAAGAATGAATCATTGATTTTTGAATCATTGATTTTCTTTTTTTGCCACTGTAACCATTTTTAAATGTACAATTCAGTCGCATTAAGCACACTCACAATGCTGTGCCACCATCACCGTTATCCGTTTCCCTGAAGCATCGTCGATTTAAACAGTGACATATGGGCACAGGATCTCAAGTCTGATATCCTTTTGGGGGAGACTGGGGCAGCAGGGAGTTTTTGGTAGACGGTGTGCAGTGGGATTAGACTGCAGGGATGGGGGATTATTTTCCCCAAGACTTGACTGCGACAGCTGGTGCAGTCCTAGCCCACCACACACACTAATTTTCATAATGGAGGGCCAGGTAAGGACACCAGATGATCAGCAGCGCTGTCGTTCTCCAGCGCTGCTGGCGGGCACAGTACAGGTGGGCTTCCGGGCTGGTCCTGAAGGAGGGCTACCCGCAGCAGGAGGATGCTGAAGTTACTGCTGTGCACAGCAGCGGGTCTAGGCTGCCCAGAGCTGCAACTCTTTTGTTTTGGGTTTGATTCTACAAAACTATTCTCTTGCTGCATAATCTGCCAAGTTTATATAATTTGGGGTCTAGAAGGGACCCTCTTAGTGTCCAATTGCAGAATCAAGAGGGGCCAACAAGTCTGTGAGAGACGACACAGCTGCAGGAACTGGGTCCATCACAATCCCCGTCTCCTATCATGGTCTCAAGCTTCCTACATTTCAATGTGACTTCATTCCAAAATCATTTCTCTTTTGTCTATTTCAAATAACCAGACACTCCCGGAAGCAACAAAAGCAAAGCTAGGAATCTCTAAATCTGGTGGGGTTTCCTTGTTGTTCTTTCCCTTTAATTTTACCACATGTAGACCCTGAAATTATAATAAGGAAAAGGAGAAGACACTGCTACAGTATCAGGCAATCTAATCCAGATGTTGATGGCAGACTGATTTCTGAAAACACAGTCTGAGAGTTTGGTTCAAAAATGGGGAAAATACTGGAGCCCTTGAATAGCAGTCATTGCCCCCAGCTGAAATGTCCCTGTAGAACTTATAACCAAGGTCATGGCTGATGCATGGAAATCATTTATATTTATGCCTTTTTGTCCATTCTCGGCTATTCTTCCCTTGTTTTCCTTTCCTTCCATGGCCCATGTTCCCACATTCCTATTATTTCCTACTCTCTAGATTCCCAGCAGCATCTGGCATGCCCCTGGGTTTTCAGGACCCACCATGAGAATACCCTGGCTAAGACTGTATTTCTGAAAAAGCATATGATGCATGTGACTATTGTCCTGAATTTCTCTTTACTATCAAAATCCCTTAGTATCTTTCTCACTTCCAAAGGGTCCTATATTGGCTTCCCAAGATACTAACTTTATAACCAAATCAGGTTCATGGAAGCAGGAGCCCACTCGACGGCCCTCGGCACTTTGACCTTTGTGGACCCCTTCCTCCATAAACAAAATACTAAAATTCATGTCTTACAGTTGCATTGAGAGAAAGATAAATATAATCTAGATTAGATTCATTATTAGTTTTTCTTCTAATTTTAAGAACAATGAAAATGACAATATTGGCATGGACCCCTGCAAATATCGTACAAAGGTCCTAGGTACCGTTTCTACTGTCCCTTGTGCATACACGGTCCCTGCTTGTTAGCGCCACCCACAGACTGACTGGGATATATCAGTTTATCAGATTTTATTGCGTTATCATTTAGGATGCTTTTGATTGTAAATAACAGAATAAAATTCAGGGTCTTACACAATAAAGGTAATTTATAGGCTCACAGAACTGGTAAATTCAGAGATTGTAGTGGCTTGGGGCCAGGTGCTTGTTCTTGTGAAATTCCATTCTTCAGATAAAGATGCAGAGACACACCATGTCATAGACGTTTTTACCTGCTCCGTGGCCATTGTCCTCCCCATTTACCTTGCTAACAGAGCTCTAATCCATGATGAACAGAAGCTGAACATGCCAGATACTTGCTTTCTCAGTCTCCCTGAAGGGTTTAGATATAAATCTAAATTCTGGCCAACGCAACTTCAGTTAGAGGTTTCTTGGACAGGTTCTCCTTGTCCGTACCCCTCCCCGACCTCCCATCACCCCCATAAAGAAATGGGAACTTTGGGACACATGTACTTCTGCAGGTTGTCTTAGAGCCGGGAGAGACTACATGGATAATACTTTCAAGAAGTCAGGGCAGAAAGACCTAATTCGGGGTTCTTGATGATAATGCTGAATAACCTATATAACCTACCATGAAACTATCTACCTTTGAATACTTTCATTAAGTGACATACTAAACTCTGAGCTATGTAACTTTTACCTGGGAATTTTTTACTTGTCGCTTGGTATAGATAACAGAAAACAAATAAATGTATCAGACAACTTCAGATATTGACAAATGCTCTTAGGACAATAAATATGATGGGGCCTACTTCAAATTATATATTTATACAAGGGCTCTCTAAAGTGACATTTGAGCCGGATAGAGCCAGGCATACAAAGAGCTGGAAGGCAGAGATACTTTAGATAGAGCAAGGGGTAATGCTTAAAGCCTCAAGGTGGCAAGTATTAGGGTGAGTTTCAAGAACAGAAAGAAATCTATTGATTAAAGTGCAATAAGGAAGGAGGAATACAATGTGAAGTCAGAGAAGTGATAACAGAGGCCATTTAACTAAAGCTTTCTGGAGACACAATAATGTAATTTTGGTTCTGGGAAGTTGGTTGGAGGGGGACATTTTAAGATAAGGTGACCAGACATCCCATTTGAAATGGGACTAGACATCCCATTCGAAATGGAACAGTACCATTGCTTTCTGTCCCATTTCAAATGGGATGTCTGGTCAGTCTATTTTAAGGATAGTAAATGACAAAATTTCATTATGTAAGCAGTAGCTTAGTGTGGTTTTTAAATGTGGTGACAATATACCTATCACTTTCCACCTCCCAAGCTCCTGCTTGTCAGAGAATGATACTCTCTCCCCATATAGTTAATATAGAAGCAGCTATATTTTATTTAAAAAAAAAAAAATCTCCCTAACTGTAGTTGACCGGACCAGGGACGGGTACCTAACCTAAGCTGAGCTAAAGGTCTTTTTCTAGAGACTTTTGGGATTGGGGGCAGGGGATCAAGTTGGTGCCTGGCAGTTGGCTCAAACTAGAAGTTAAAAAGCTCGAGAGATGTAGTCATATTTTGGTCATATGAGAAAAAACAATAAATAAGCAGGTTGTATATTCTTAGAAACAGGACTAAGGGGAAAACCACCCTAGTGGAATTCAAGTTTCTGGTTCTGGTAAGTTCCTAAAGCCAGCCTCCTCTTTTTCCTGTTCAGTTTGGTTTTTCCATTTCTATGCCATGGTTTAGTTCAGGCACTATTTTAGGGAGAAAGGGAGATGCCAATACTGGGAACAGGAGTAGGGCATTAAAGTAACAAATCTTAAAATACAGAATCAGCTGAATAAATGTGAAATGGAGAACAGTAATAATTCCAAGTTCCTGAGCTGCAAGTGAAGTGTTGGTTATAGTAGCAAAGCTGTTGAATCGTTACCTACTGTCTCTTGAGAACCCGGAGCCTATAAAGGTTTCAGTAGAACTCAGTATCCAGCATTTGTTCTGCTCTCTCCTTAGGACTAATTGCCCATAAAAGCTGGCTTGCCTCCAAGGATACAGAGAACAACAGAATCTGCTTTAAGAAAATACATTTTTGCTTCTAACCAATGATCTAAGACCATTATTGCTTAGATAATAGTCTTGCTAAATAGCATAAGCCAAATTCTTAATAGCCCTCTAAGATCAGGGCATTAACTTGGAAACTTTAGGGAAACTGAAATCTTCATGACTCTCCATCCTTTGCTTCATTGCATCCTCAGCTTTTATAGATTTAGTCCCCCTGCCTGGTATATACTATTCTACTGGGAAGAAGAGTTCCCCTTCTTTTACTAACTTTATCATAACTCCAGTTCTCCTTCACTTTTCAATTTTGAGCTCATATATGAAACTTTGCTGAGAATTCAGATCTGAATGGGGTTTCCTGTTTTTGAATTCTTATAATACTGTGCTTCTACTATCACATAGTATTATAACTGTCCTCTTGTCTCTTTTTACCACTAAACTCTAAGCTGGGAGCTGTGCACATAGTAGGTGTTTAATAAAGAGTTTTGAATAAATGAATGAAAAGTTATTATGAATATGAATTTAATACTTGCAAAGTATTTGGCACACAACCAATCAATAACATTTCTGTTACTTTTTCTTTACAATTCATAGAATAACACTGGAACCTCAGAATAGTATGGCATGTTGTACTTCAGTGGGAGCAGTTACATGAGTAGAACAAGAGGTCATGTGAAAATGTAACAATATGGTCAACCATCAGAGCAGATGCCCAATCAATTAGGACAGAAGTGTCTGGCCTGCCTTCCACCTAGAAGAGAGTACTGGTCATGTCCCAAAAACAGAAGAAATTCACTTATCAATAAACTGAACACATGGTAAATACATTTACAAAACATTAAGTTAAACTGAATATCCCAGATTAGAAAAATATTTACTGCTGATACTTTTAACTAACTTATAATCCAAACAGTTTCAGCGACACTAATTGTACTGATAGATCTTACTTGTAAGATAACTCTTCTACATATTAACAATAATCATTTTAAAATAATATTTCTAATCATATAAATCATAATAAAATCTAAGAATAAATTAAGGTATATGAAGCATATAAAAACTATACAACTTGACTGAGAATCATAAAAATACTTCAATAAATAGAGAAATAGCATGAGCTTTTAAAGCAATCCTTAATGCTATAAAATGCTAATTCTCTACAAATTGTTTTATAAATAGCAACATTGCAAATACAATGCCAATATTTCTTTAGTCAATATTTTTAGTAATAAACTATGTACAAAAAATATATGTGTACAACTCAATGAATTTTAAATTACTAAAAAACTGATCTAAGTTCAAAGTTAAAAATGAAGCAAATTATTGCTTAAAATTTTAATAATAAAACTTAAAATTTTTGGAGCTGGCACTTTCATATAGAAATTGGCAGAAAAGAATAGAAAGTCAAAGAACAAGCTCAAAGGAACAATATATGAGTAAATGTGATAAATGTAGCATTTTGAATTGGTGAGTTAATGATGGGATCTTTAATAGTGCTGGAACAATTGTAATATAAATATCCAACTAACCACATAGGTTTAAAAATAAATATAAATAAATAAAGTCAGAAAAGATGTAGAATAATATAGAGCTTAAATCTCAGGGTAGATAAGCATGGTATTAAAAATAGAAATCACAATGGAAAACAATCACTAGATTTGTCTACATACATCGAATACTTTTCTCTTATGAATATCATAAAGTTAAAAGGCAAATGACAAATGAGAAGAGAAGGAGTTTGCTACCTCTATAAAGTCTGAGCTGGTGTTTTCGATGGGGATGTGGTGAGCTCATTCACTGCACATGTGGATTCTGGGGTCAGATGGCATGTGTGTGAATATGAAATGTTCCACTTACCAGCTGTCTTATGTTGGGTTCCCTACAAGTAGTGGCTGAGAAGATTTCTATATTAGTGACTTATTGAGGATGTCCTCTTTAGTGAAACCAGAGGAATGAGGGGATGGGAAGAGTCTAAGCAAAGATGAGGGTTCAGATGGAGTCTTGCCTCAGCCCAGCCCCACACCGGAAGATCCGGGGCAACATGATATTATAGCATTGGCCTTGCAGCAAACAAGCTGGGCCTCTGTATTCCTCCCTATCAGTCACTGGTTGCAGACGATCCTGACATTTGGGACATACTCCCTTTGGCTGAGGATAATTTTCTAGTGCAGGGTGTAGCTGTGAGTTAAGACACCAGTAATCACAACCACTAGAGGATGGATGCACTAGATGGACAACTAAGTTGTCCTGATAAGTCACCTGACTTTTTGAAGCTTTTGTTTCCTCATTTATAAAGAGAAAAATTTTATCAATACCATTGGGTTGTAGGGGCTATGTCAGGAACTAGTAAAAGCATTCAAATGTTAGCATGTAGAGAGTTTTATAAGTCTAAATATTCACTAATAGCAAAATGGGAAAATGATAAAGACTGGCAATAAACAAGTAAAGAAAAGCAATTGCCCAAAATACCAGAATATTTTTTCCTTCACTGTAACTGTAGACATGCAAACTTCAAATGAATTACCATTTATTTCCTATCAAAGATGATATGTTGGCAAGGTATTCATGTGGGAATAGAGAGCAATCTCCTGCAATCCTGTTAAGAGTATAAAATGATTGATTGCTTTCTGGAGAGCATCTTGGGAATCTCTCTGAAGCTTTTAAATCATGCTTACCCTTCTAAAATGTGCATTCCTACTTCCAAGAATTTACTTGTAGAAAATTGGCCAGAGACTTAAAAATACAAAGAAGTTTGTGTGTAGTGTTATTTGAGTATTGTAAAATTAGCATTGATCTAAAGATCTAATAAAATGGAAAGGGATATTGATGAGAAAAGCAGATACTATAAAGAATAATAATAAAGAAATATACTTTTAATGTATATTAAAATATTAGATATAAAATATTTTTCTTGATATGGAAATAAGTGCCATCTTTAGTCAAAAATAGAAATTCAGAAATTGTATTCAGACAATAAGATCTAATCTTTTAAATTTAGAATTATATACACTAGTAGTAATGTAGTGTATAAGTTATTGTGATGTTATGTGTGATAAGTTATTTTTATTTTCCTTGTGCTTATCTTTCTACAGTGAACAAGTAACACCACAATAGCTCACAAGTCTTAGGCTTCTTGGTAGGAGCTTAAGCCTGGAGGTGTAATTCTTATTTGAGGGTGGCCTTTAACCACAATTTCTAGTTATTTTAGATTTGCTGCTATTTCTGCCAAACATAAATCTGTAAGTAAATGCTTATTTAAACATATTTAAAGCAAGAAGGGAGACCAATTAGGTTCAAGAAAACAGATTTCTTAAACACGTAAAGACAAATCACTATGAGCAATTGACTACATTTTTACTTAAGGAAGAGAAAGGGTATCTTTTGTATAATAAGAGTGGTTGGTGATGGAAATATCTTAGACTATTATTGTGGAAATAGATTTACACTCCCTCAAGAACTTATTTCTCTAGTGTACTGATTTTGTTCTGTTGTTATGGTCATTTTACATATAGTGGATATAGCATACTGTATCAGAATCAGGACAGGAGACAGATGACACAATCGAACAGAGTCACTGAGGAGACATTAGTAAAGAGACAGTTATAAAGGTGCGGGCAAGGCTCAGGAAAAGTGGAACCTCAAGACTAGCAATTTCAGAGTATGGTTACCAGTTCTAGGTTAAATGGGCAAGAGGTCGAAGCTGTCATCAATAACCTAAGAGAGCCACCTAGAGAAGTAATGGCTTAGTAGAATAGAACTCACCATTCTGATCATGTTGAGCAGCTGTCTTCCAAATGTTGGCTCAGGATTTCAGGTAGCTTCAATGTCAAGGCCCTCCATATCAATACACGGGTCCACAGTCAGGAGAGGGGGGTTGGAGAAGCACAGACCAGCTCTCCAATACTGCTAATGGAAAGTGATGCATCATTTTCACTCACATGTCATTGGCCAAAGCAAATCATCTGGCCTGGCCCAACTATAAGAGGTTGGGGAAGACTTCTCATATGCACTCAAAAGGAAAGAATAACTGGAAACACTGATGAAAAACACAGGCAGAGAGTAACCTCTTATTCTTTTATATTGTGCTGCATCCTTTCGGATGAGGTATAAACTCTGAACCAACCCTAGAACATAGATCTGCACTTTCAATACCATAACCCCCAGCCACATGCAGCTATTGAGTGCTTGCAAATGTGAATTGAGATGTGCACTACATGTAAAATATACCTAAAATTTCAAAGAGTACAAAAATAAGAATGTAGGATAGTTCATTAATGATTTTAAAACATTGGTTACAAGTTGAAATAATATTTTTGATATATGGGGTTACATACAAATACTTTACTAAAATTTATTTTACCTACTTTTACTTTTCAAAATGCGATTTCTAGGAAATTTTACATTGCACATGTGGCTCACATTATGTTACTATTGAACAGCACTGCTCTGGAGAGTTCTCTTGTTTCCCAATAGGGTTCCTAATAGATACAGATGAAGAATTACCAAGCTCTGCTAAGAATTCTCCACAGGATGAATCATTACTTTATTTGCCCTTGGAACAAGGAGTTAAGTTTTTTTCTTTTATTTTAGTATCTAATTTAAATTTCTTTATAAAAATGCAAGATCACTTTTTTATGGAATATCATCTCTCTCTTCCATAAAGGCAAAGCACAGATGGTTTATAGAGACTATTATTCTATGTAGTGCTTTTTTTTAATCAAATGTGTTTAAAATGTAATTTAGTTCCATTAAAACAAAGGAGCCATTCAACAAATGTGTTGCTTTTCAGTTTCTTACTTTCTTCTAGATACTTATTTTGAAGACCTCTTTTTTTATTTGGGAGGAGGATTAGAGAAGGTCATTTACCTCACCTTTTCCTACAAATGTGGAGCTGAAGTGGTAAGAAGTGCTCAGGTTTTCTTGGAATCTCGGTCTAACAATGACTATTTTGTGGCCTGTGTCAGAGATGCCTCTTTGCAGCTCTAGTCCCCTCTCCTTCCCCTGCTCCCAGCTCTCTGCCCTGCAGGTTGACTTGTGTGGTCTGCACCAGGATGTCTTGAATGAAGAGTTCCATAAAGAGGGAGGGGAAGGGATCAGGGTATTTATTCACTTGCAAAGTAGCCTGGGACTGTCTGTCCAGACTTGAGTTAGGAGAAAGAGCATCACTACACATAAGATAGAGAGAAAGGGTTTAATCCATAAATCAGAGTTTATACCGTTTCAGGAGCTATGATGTGAAGGTCTGGAAGGAGAGCTGGAGGCTCAGACAAAGAATCAGTCACTTTTGATGGGTGCACTGGCACTGGGGCTTCCCAGCACCACAGAGCTCACAGAAAAGTGTGAGAAGCCTTGCCTGTTTGACAGCCAGAGTGGGACCCAGAAAAGGAGATTGTAAGTCTGTGGGAGCTGCTGCCAATGCCTGACAGTAGGCCCGAGGCTGAGTTGATGAGCAACATTAGCCACTGGGAAGAGGAGCTGCATGTGGAGTAGGAAGACAGAGCCAAGCAGCTGGGCCTGCCAGGGACAGCCACATCTATCTGTCTGTCACCGTGTCTTACCAACATGGTCTTCCAAGAGTGACGGTCTTTCTGACACATTCGCTTTCCAAATCCTGTGTGAGTTCCTCTCCTTGGTAAAGTCTAACCTGGAACCATACTGGCAAGGGATTCTGGGAAACAGAGTTCTCAGCCTTGGACCTTAACAAACACCTGCCACAGGCTGGCTGTGTTCTTCAACGGAGCTCCACTCTTGCCTCTACAGGAGCCTCCTTCTCACAACTTCAGGATCCAGTGTTGGCTCCCTCATCTCTTTTGGCCTACGAATGGTAAGATCTTTGCTGCTCCTGCCCTTGGGTGACTGACTGCCCCTTGTGATTCCTGGAACATTCCGCCCACTCCTTTGAGTGACCTTGACTCGTGTGTGTCATCTTTGTTATATTGTGCCCCTGACACTGGGTCCACTAGTATCTTGTGGGGGGCTACATCAAACTAGACGTCTTTGAGTGTCTTGGACAATAATGAAAGAACACAGAAGAGCAACATTTTGGAAAGACATCTGCTCAAGTCTAGGAACATGTGGCACTTTTCACATCTTTTATGCCTGATATTTTTTAAAGGTTTTACAATGTCGCATAAAAATAACAAAGTCTCTGTAATATGACTAAGGTAAGAAGGAAAGTTATCAGGAAGCATTTTATATATTTATATAAAGTTTTGTATATTATATAACATACACTTATTTATATGTAATATAAATTTATTTTACACATCTTATATTTATATTTGTTAATGTTATATATTAAACATGTTATATAATGCATATTTATACATAAGAAATAAGATTTTATATATTATATAATATATATTTATATAATACAAATTTACTTTACATATTATATAGTTATATATTTTAATTTATATATTTATATGTCATGTAGTTCATTAAATACATTTATATATTATATAGTTTATTCCTTGGCAAAAAGAAATTGATATTCCAACCACACATTAAGCTCTACACTCATCATTCTTGGTCTTCCAAATTATACTTCCATTTCTCTTAGACAAGAGGTTGAAAAATACCTTGTTCTCTCATCTGTACAATGAAAGGTTTAAATAAGATTATCTCAGATATCCCTTGTGCACTAACATTCAATGAGTCTATGCTGTTTCACTCAAATTTGTGAAATACTTTGGTGAGGTAAATGTGTAGAGACTTTTCTGAAGTACTGGGATGAATGTTCTGTAAAACAAATTTCATCTTTCCATTTGCCTGAGAGACATTTTTATTCATGCCTTTGAAAGAGGACACAGTCCTAAGCACCCCAGCCTGGTCCAGAGGTAGTAACATTGGTCTGCGGGCAAAATATAGCCTGCAGTTTTTTCAAGTTTTACTGACACACAGCCATGCGGATTTGTTTACGTATTGTTGATGGCTGCTTTCTCACTACTGGGGCAGAGCTGAGTTGTTGTGGTAGAAATTATCCAGTCCACAAAGCGTAAAATATTTACTATCTGGACCTTTATAGCAAGTTTGCCAATCGTAATAAAATTTGTAAGTAGCTCTTTTCAAGTAAAATGTCCTATCCTGGCTTTTCAGACGTGATGTACCCTAAGGCCCTAACAGTGGGTGATTGAAGGGACAAGTAAATGTCTATTTTGAAAGCATGACAATTATAGCACTTGGTGTGATACTTTAGAGGCAGGCTGGTAGTCCTAGGATCTCGTCTCCCCTCTGTTCTTTCCCAGCTTAACAATCTTGTGCAAGTTACCTAATTTTATTAATTGCAAGATTGCATAAGATAACATGTGGAACACCCTAAAATTTTTGTCAAAGTCAGGAGTTATTCAATATTAAGTTTGGCACTACAGAAAGGGAAAAAATTGAGATCTATGAAGTTAAAGGTCAGAAAATGCATCATATGGGTATAGAGCTTAAAATATAATAGCCAGTAAATTATTATTATTATTATTTTAAGATTTATTTTTATTGTTTTTTGATAGAGAGAGAGACAAAGAGAAGGAGGAGGGCCCAGAGCAGTCTCCATAGTTGACAGCATTAGCTTTCTATATAGTTTCACTCCACAGGTGGGCATGGGGCTGCGCAGGGCAGGAACTGGGCCAGGAGCCTCAGCATATGCCCCTGCAAGAACTGAACTGGGGGCACACCCTGGTTCAGCATATGGGTCCACCTGGGCCAGGATTCGATCCTGGGGCTCCTAAGCTGCAAAGCGAGCACTTAACCCGCTGAGCCATTCCAGCTTCCCCCCAGTAAATTATTAAATCACCATTTTCTCCTCATTGTCCTCTTAAAGCCACTCCTTTAGCAGAAAACTTGAATCTCTTAGGCAGGCGACATGTTGGAAACCATATATGGGAATGAGAAGCCCAACAGCAAAACTTAGGATGGTTGCAATTATTGTTTGCACTGGGATCTTGGCCAGAAAGTCATCAGGATTTCATAGCTCTCATGCTACCCAGGCCTCTGCACTGGGTTCTGTGAAGGAGCTCTGCAGTTAGGCTGACCAGACATCCTGTTTTAAACAGGACAGAAAACAACAGTATTGTCCATTTAAAATGGTGCATCTGGTCCGCCTGTTGGCAGTGGAAGCTTCCAGCTGTGGATCCACAGGACATTTGCTTTCTAAATGAGGGACAGACAACCCACTTGTGTTCCTGAAATGGCCAAAGCTGGAACTAGAAGAGTTTATAGATGCAATGCAGGGCAAAGCCTCGGGAACAGACTAAGGTTTAAAAAGATCATCCTTATGTATTTATTTTTAGAACAAAGGGGATTTTAAAAAATTACCACAAAGAAATCTAATAATTCTTCTCTCCTGGCTCTGTAGGGTTTGAAGTCTAACAACTACCGTAACTCACTCCTTTTTTCTCAACCTGACCTGGAATTCAACAGGTAAGAAGAGAGTCTTAATGATTAATTATCCCAAACACAGTTCTGGAGCAAAAAAATAAAGAGACATTATTGTCATTTTATAGATGAAGACACTGAGGCCCTGAGGGATCAAAACACCTGTTTAAGGTCATAAAGTTTTTTTTGTGTGGAGTTGAAAATGAGTCTATGGGTCTCTGATTCCTGCTCTCTTCTTCTAAACCACTTGCTTCTCTACTACTGAGAACTTGAGTAGGCCGCTCGGGGCCAGCTTCAAACAGGATTGTGAACATGCTTCCATGAGCCTTATGGGGAGGATGTGTCCTGGCAGAGTCACCACAGGGCACATCATGTTTCTTTCTATATCACACCTTAGGTTCAAATGGAAAAGTCTGCAGGTTCAAAAACCTGATTTTATCAGAGGTTTGAAACATGGTTTCTTCACTAACCAAATTTGTAAGAGCCTGATTTGTGGTGTGTGTGTGTGTGTGTGTGTGTGTGTGTGTGTATCAGGGGCAGAACAGAAAAGAAAGCAAAGAAAATGAAAAATAAAAAGATCAATCTGAGAATTTCCACTGAACAACACCTATCAGGTAGGCCAGGCCAATACATTTCCTTCTCAACAGGGAATGGATGCTTTTATTCCCCTGGAGTTAAAATTTTGGAGTCAGATCCCCCAAAAGTACAATAGCTCTTATCTTAGGGAAGTTACACGAACCTTAATTGTCTCCCCTGTAAAATGGGAGTAAAGTAACTACATTGTAAGATTGTGAGGAACACATGTGAGGAAAACAGTACGGAAAATAGCTAGCATGGCTATTAGCTATGTTCATAGCAAACTCTTTATCCCCCTTTTCTCTTCCTAGGTGGCATTAAGGAGTTGATCATCAAGTCTTGAATACCCAAGGTGCCCACCCCAGAATGCACTTGACAAACACACATGGTGCTCAAGTCTAGCAAGCTCTGGCACGTTGTTCCCTGAATAGTTCAGCCAGCGTGTGGGACATGTACTGTGCTAAGCACTGACAATGACAATGACAATGACAAGTGCGGTTCCTGCCCTCTGAAGACATGTGTGCATACACTCAATTATAGAACTTGTGTCCAAGTGGATTAAAGTCTTGCCCCAAGACTTCTGCTTCCCAATGAGTGAATCCTGGGCCTCTGGCAGCCTGACAGGAAATGACTGCATTTTCACATATCCCTTGCAGACATTGTAGGGAGATGGGAAAGCCTCTTGCATGTATGGGCAAGGCTTTATTTATGTCAATATAAATGAGCAGCGTATAGTTTAAGGAATAAAACTCATAGATAAGCTTCCTAATTTATACTTTTGGGCTTAATGGGAAAAAAAAAACTTGATGAAAAAAGCTATCAGAGCAGGTATCTGATGTTTATTGATAAAAGTTATGGGGGGGATCTCTTCCTCCACATGCTTGGGGTGGGAATATTGGTCATCAACATATGGTGTATATAGCTGTGCCATGATTTTCAAGAATTGGAGGTTCTACTTTCTGTGATCTTAAAGTAACTGAGCTCTCAGTCAGCTAGTTGCCTCCCAGTCTCGGTCTCGGCCATGTTGCTGCCTGAATGACTTCTACTGTTCTTACTTGCTTAGAGATGGTATCTCTTGCTAACTGGTCTGTAGCCCAGAAATGGGGGTTCCCATTTCTCCTGGAGCCCATACCCCTATATGAATGACCAAGGAAGCAAACTGGACTGTCTGCCAAGGTATTTGGATTATCAGTGTGGTGGTATTCTTAAATTGAAATTCATTACTCTTAAGCAGTGCTAATGTTTTGTTGTTGTTGTTTTCCCCTGTGTGCTCTACATCAGCACTTTATTTTTGCCTGATCTCCTGAAGGTATGTGAGCTCTTTATCCTCACTTTAAGGCAACCAAAGCCTTTCAAGTCTAGCTGAATCTCACCTTTCTAGCACCATCAGTAACTAAATTCCTACCGTGTTAATGGTTTGACATCTGGTATTCCCTAAGAGAGATTCCAAGGTCTCTGTGCTTTTGTCAGGTTAGTCCCTTTGGGGTAGAATGCCTTTCCTGTCCTTATTTTTAACTTGGCCAATCTCCACTCCTCCTTCAGATCTCAACTTGAACATCACCTTTGTGAGACTTTCATCACTGAGCCTACCTTCCCCACTCCCTAGAATTAGTCCAACTGCACTCTGAAAAGCTTGTTGCCTGTATTCTAGTCATAGTCTGTATGTTAGGAGAAAAGTAGACCACATCATCTTGGAAATTCCTTGAAGTCAAGAACTAGATTTTTCTCTGTAGGATCCTTCCTAGCACTGAAATCTTTCTCAAACATCTATTATGTATGAAGTCCCAAATAATAACAGATGATGCATTTCCTTATCTTGGATCAGGGCAGAAATGTGAGGCCAATGAGCAGAGTTAGCCCTAGATTTAATCGCGCATTGCCCAAGGCACTTAACCTGCTTCAATGCAGCCCTTTGTCATGGCCCACTGGGGCACTTTTGGAATTACTCCCCATTGTACCTGGTATGCTGTGCTAAGGGAAGGGAGAAAAAGAAATATATAAACTTTGGGTTTTATGCTTTGTCTCTTTTCATACCAAAGAATGGGCTTTTAGAATTAGCGGGGTCTCCTGGATCTGTTTGAACCAAACTCTCCCCTTTGTCTGACTGCTGGCCCAACAGTTCTCACCCAAGTGCACATAACCACTTGCGTGTGTGGCTCTCTCTAGCGATTTTAAATAACGAGAGAGCTGATATCTTTTTTGTTTGTTTGTTTTGCTTCAGGAAATCCAGTTATTCTTCTAGTTCTAAAATAAATTCCAGCGGATGTTTGTTAGAAACTGCATACTTCACTCTTCAAAGGAAGGGAGAAGGATTAAATGTTATTTATATACCTGTAACTGGGATAGGTAGACATCTGGGCTTTGGGATAAGCAATGGTCTGGGGAATTTGGAAGGAGAGACAATCAAGGAAATTGCAACTCTTTGGGCTCAAATAGAGGCATCAATTAGAGCAGAAAGCTGAAATGGAGAGGATGTCTGTTGTTTAATTCAGGGCTGATAGGCTTCCTAAGTGTTTTAGACTGAAACAAGCTCACATTTGGAAAGTGCTCTGAGCTCTTTAAATAATACTTCAGATATATTAGACACAATCAAATATATAGTTACTTAAAGATGTTAAACTTTTTCCTCTTTCAAAATTCTGGGCTAGAATTTGAGAAATGTGATGGCCCAGGGAGTCTCTGCAAAATAAATACCATTGAATTCTTTCTTTCTGTGATGGCCTAAACAATGCTGCATCTAAAATAAAATCATGGGCAAGCTTAAGGCTCTGCCCAGCTTAGATTCTGGAGATGTTGGAATATTGGAACCTGATATTCAGCATGAGATTTTTTCAAGTCTCCTGGTCACTTCCAACTGTGGATATTTTTCCCTTTGTTTCAAAATCAGAAAAATGAAATTCAATCCTGAGAGTTCCATTCCTGGCATATTTATGCCCCAGGCAGATTGAGAGTATAAAATAGACTTTTCACAAATGCAAAGATATCACAATTTTCAGCCCAGGACTGGAAACTTCGCTGTTGTCAAGGCAACCACAGGATTCGGGCTCTTAGGCTGGCTGCCTGAGGAGTGTCTCCAAGGCCCAGACTCCTTTGCTGTCACTCACTGTCAGACCAAGTGCAAAAGCTTTGGTAGTGAATTCACAATGGGAATCAGTCTATATGCTTTCTAGAAACAATGAGACCACCTCTGAATTATCAGAAAAGCAGGTGGAGCCTATCAGAAACAGCATACACATTATACTCTTTAAATATAAATACCTTAAATGCTACTATAGTGGTAGACACATGTCATTGTACATTTGTCAAAACCAATAAAATGTACAACATCCAGAGTGGACTGTGATGTGAACTATAGTCTTTGGGTGATTATGATGTGTCAGTGTAGGTTCATTAGTTGCAACAAATGTGCCACTCTGGCAGGGGGTGGGTGCGCAAGGGGCTGTGTATAGGGTGGGGGTGGGGAGCTGGGGAATACGGGAGCTCTTTGTACTTTCTGCTCAATTTTGCTGTGAACATAAAACTGCTCTAATACAGTTTCTTATAAATTACTTACTTACTTAATTAATTAATTAATTAAAAGTAAATAAATGGGGGAAGCCGGGATGGCTCAGTAGGATAAGCGCTCACTTTGCAGCGCCGGGGACCGAGGATCGAATCCTGGCCCCGGCCTGTGCGAACCCATGTGCTGAACTGGGAGCTCCCCTAGTTCAGTTCTCTCTCTGTCTCTGTATCTCTCTCTCTCTCTCTCTCTCTCTCTCTCTCTCTCTCTCTCTCTCTGTCAAAGATAATAAAAAAAAATAAATGAAATAAAATAAAAATTAAAATAAATAAATAAATAAATGGAGTCTTTGGGGGCATAGGGCAAGTCCAAAGGGCTCAAAGCAAGTCTACAGGAAAGCTGCATTCGTTTGTAGCACCATTAGCACAGAAACCCAGTGGGTTTGTAAGCCCGAAGGAACATCCTGCTGCTGATAAGAACATCATGTTGCTGTCTGGGTGAGAAAATAATTTGGTTTACTCAGGCTGGAAAACTAGTAACACTGGGACAGTCTCTGTTTCTTGTTTATATTTGTGGATGAAATGTGGAAACATGCTGAGATTTGTAAAGGTTATGAAGGAGAGAATATGGCCTTAAGAAAGGTGATGTTTTGCGTAATTGTCTAATTAATGCTGATATCTATCCATCTCAGCCCCCTGCCTTGAGCCAGGAAACCTTACTCCCCCATGTCTATGCAGGGCCCAGACACTAGGGACTATTGTGTAACCGCTCCAGGAACGTCTGTAGCTGCTGCTGATTTGTTTTGTGCCCCTCCCCTTCTCGTTCCCAGTCTCTGGTAATAGGTTTTGTTGCAGTTACTCTGATGCCCTAGCAAAACAAGTGGGGTATGTAGTGCCAGGGAGTAAATCAGTGTCAAGGTGAGATGAGGAGTGCCACTAATGAAGCAATGTTGGGAAACCTGGGATTAGGCTGCACATGCTCACACCCACTCTGGCCATCCTAGGGTCCTTTGTTCCACCTAAAAGAACCAATTCGATCCAATGTCTCTGATCTTGATCTCGACAGGCTCAAAATATGATTTTTTATGAAGTATGTACATGTTAAAAATAGTGCAGAGCAATTAAGATGCTAGGTTCTGGAGTTGGATTGCCAATTCCAATTCCAGGGTTGGAAGTTCAATTCTACTGTGTGGCCTTGTGCAAATTACTCAACTTCTTGGTCTCTCCATTTCATCTGTAAAATGAAGATAATAATAGTACTTCTCTCATTGAGTTGTTGTGAGAATTAAATAATGCAATCCACCTAAAATGCTCAGAATCATACCTAGCATGCTGCCATCACTGAAGTTGGCTGACATTCACACTATTGGCTTTCTGGCTTCCTCTTGTTTAAACCTAGGCATAGCTATCTCACTGTTTGATCTAATGCACTTGGGAATACAGAACTTAAGTCACAAGACAAGGAACAATGTATTCTAGTACAGTGGTTTTAAGTTTCAATTTCACAGCAACTGAAAAAACAAAGTTAATAAAATGTTGATATTTTTCTAGATGTTTGCAGTGACAAAAATACAATCAACACAATATATTTGAATCTCTTTAGCATCAAGGCTTTGCTTTATGAAATCTGTCCCATCACATGCTTATTATAAGAGGTCCAGATGTTTTAGGTGATCAAATCTGTCCTATAATATATATTTTTTAATTCTGTTTTTGTTTTAAAGATTTATTTTATTGTTTTTGACAGAGAGAAATAGAAAGATAGAGACAGAGAGAGACAAAGAGAAGGAGGAGGGTCCAGAACATCTCCATAGTTGTACACCACCAGTTTTTTCTTTTCTTTTTTTAAGATTTGTTTTTATTGTTTTTGACAGAGAGAGAGAGAGAGAGAGTTATAGAGACAGACAGAGGCAGAGAGAAGAGGGAGGGCCCAGTTTCCATAGTTGCACATCATTGTTTTTTTCCACATAGTTTCATTCCACAGGTTGGTATGGGGCTGCACAGGGCAGGAACTGGGCCGGGGTCTCACCCCGGTGAGAACTGAACTGGGGGCACTCCCCAGTTCAGCATATGGGTCCACACGGACCAGGGCTAGGATTTGATCCTCGGTCCCTGGGGCTGCAAAGTGAGTGCTTAACCCACTGAGCCATCCCTGCTTCCCCTTCTTCTTTTTTTTTTTATTGTTAAGTTTATTGGGGTGCATAATGCAATGTATAGACAATGTCATGTAGAATTGTACACCTGGAAACAATGTAATTGTTATCAACAAATGTCACCTCAATAAATTTTTAACAGAAAAAAATTTATTGGGATGACATTGGTTGGCAAAAATTACATAGGTTCCAAGTATACAATTCTACATGCAATTGCTTTATGTGCTCACCATCCAGAGTCAGCTCTCTTTCAATCACCATATATTTGATGCCCCCTCCCTACTTCCTCAACCTCAGTTTTTCACATAGTTTTATTCCACACAGGTGGGCAGGGGGCCATGCAGGGTGGGAACCAGGCCCAGGGCCTCCCACATGGGAGGCATGCCCCCGTGAGCTGGGGGGCAGAACCAGGAGGCCTCCCACATGGGAAGCCCATTCCAGTGAGAACCCCAGTTCAGCACATGGGTTCTCATGGGCCCAGGCTGGGACTTGATTCTTGCACCCTGGGTCTGCAAGCCAAGCACTCAACCTGCTGAGCCATCCCAGCAGCTCTGTCTTACAATATTTTTAAAACACAGTGGTGGTAACAAATCTTATTATAGAGGTTGGGAAAACCTACTTTAGTGCAGTCCTTGTTCTAAGTCTTGTTTTGAATCAATAAGAAGGAGGAGATTGTTCTCTGTCAACTTTGTTTTCCTTGGGCCAAGATAGTGCCTAGACAAGCTGAGAGTTGGCTCTAAGCCTGATGGAGCAATCACAGAAATTGTAGCTCTTCCTCCCCCCACTCCATGGGTTTTCCTTGCCAATTAAGGGGAAATATTGACAATTAACGTACTGGATCATAATCCATTGAGTTGGTGGTAGAAGTGAAGTGGGGGTGTCTCTTGGATTTGATTCACATCTATACTGTTCAAGAAGCTGTTGCTTTTACTGTGGTATTGGGTGCTTTACAAATATACATGTTAATGTTGAGTTGTACTTGTTTAAAAATATTTCATTATACTAATCATTCTGTAATAATTTAAAACGCTTCTGAAGGTACTGAATGACTAGATAGATATGATACCCAATTTATAGCTAGGTATAAGAGGGTCTTCTGCCATGTTTCAAAGAAAGACTAAAAAATACATGTGAAATTATTTCTGTTACAGCAGTGACAAAAGAAATTTTTGTGATGATAGAAATCTTTGTTATCTGTGCTGCCCAATATGGTAGCTACTAGCCACATGTGAGTTTTGAGCACCTGAAAAGTAGCTAGTGCTGCTGAAAAACTCAATCTTTAATTTTATTTAATTCTAATAAATTTAAATTTAAAAACCCATATGTGGCTAAGCTTACCATATTGGACAGTATAAGTTTACCTTCTCCAAGTCTCATTTTCTCAATATGATAAAAATATGAATTAAGTCAATGTGGTTTTCAATATTGGCTACACAATGAAATCATTCAAGCAGCTTTTAAAAAAATTTATTGATACTTGTGTCCCTCATCTCAATGTTATCTCCTGTGAAGTCTGGGGACTGAGAATTTTTAAGTCACTTAATTCTACAGTATACTAGTCAAGATTGGGAACCACTGAACTACATTATAGTTAAAATCTTCCCCTTCAGTTCTAAAATTTAACTGTGAATTACAACATACTGAATTTAGAATGCTCTAATGCAAATAGAACACTTATTAAGTAAGCTTGTTGCAGGAGAAAATTACATATGAATATAGGCTTTTTACAAAGGCTATATGTTCCAAAATGTATGTGGAATGTAATAATTTAAAAACAATAAGCCAGGTTGATTTGCTATACATCTGTTTGGAGTTTTCTTAATTGATGTAGAGCATAGGTTCAAGCTACAGGCAGAGAGGAAGCTATGTGTATGTACTTGTTTGGAATCTGACTGTAACCTTGTGTCAGGTTTGGCCATCTGCCTGTAAACCTGCATGGGGTGACCTCACTGAGTAATCCAAGCTGCAAATTCATGGAGAGCTCAGTGGGAGGTCTTCGGGCAAATCTCGGGGAGCACCACACAACTGCTGAGTTTGTATCTTCCCTGGAATTAGAAAAACAAAGTTTTCGACCAAGCCATTCTCTCCAGAGCTACTATAGAAATGGCTCCAGAAAGTGTCAGGACAGTTGTTTCCAGGACATTTAAGACCTCAAACAAATGTACATTTCTTCTAGCTAATAAATGCCTCAAACAGTGAGTGAAATAGGTGCAAGTATTTTGTTTTTAAAAAATACTCTGCTTTAAATAATAGATTGACTCATAACAGGTTTGTTTTTTTTATTGTTGTTTCTGGGGGTGTTTTTTTGGTGTGTACCTTCACTAATTGATATTATATTTATGTGGGAAGAAAAAGGACTACATGTAGTCAAAATGTTAGAGATTAACAAGAAGGTTAAGGGGGAGTTGAGGATAACTTCATCAGATTGTTTTATTCACCATCATTTTAAAATAAGAGAAGAGAATGTGGGTCAGTGGAACAGAACAGAGTCTGGACACAAGTCTCCATACATCTCTATACAACTGAAATGACAGACATAGTTTATAGATCAGTGGGGAAAAGGCATTCTCAATAACTCTCACCAAGAAAAGGTTTATCTATACATTAGAAAAATAAAATAAAATGAGATCCCTACCTCACACCAATAAATAAATCCGTTTTAGAAATATTGAAAATATAAATATGAAAAGTAGAACTTTTAGAAAAATCGTAGGATGAAAATTAGTAGTTTCCCCCTCCTCCCCCCGCCCTTAGGTCATAAATATAGGACAAAAACACCGATGGAAAATGCTGAAATTTGCCTGCACAAAATTTAAAACTTCTATATATTAAGATAGCAAAAAGAAAATTAACAGCATAAAAGCCTTAGACTGGGAAAATAAATTTGCAGCACATAGTTGATAAAATTCAAGGCTCTTGCAAAGCAAGTCCAAAGAAAAAATGGCCAACAGTCCAACAAAGTATTCACAGAAGAAGGCATTGTGTTTGTCAATAAACATGTGAAATAATGCTCAATCTTTCCAGTCATCAGGTAAATTCAATTTTAAAGTAATACACCAGATCATATCAGATTGGCAAAACATATAAAAACTGACAATATCAAAAGATGATGAAAAATGCCAAACACTGCTAATGGAAGTGAAAGCAATTTGGAAAGCAATTGGACAATATCTAGAAAAGGTGAAGGTGTGCATATTTTATCCAGCAGCATAGTTGGGAGCACATATCCTAAAGCTTTGGACATGTGTGTAAGGAAATATTTATAGAAATATCCACTGAGTGTTCCTTATAAAAGCAAGAATTAAACAAAATTGCTCTCAATTGGAAAAATGTTAAATAAGTTGTAGTATAGTTCTACAAATTAGTGAATTAGAACTATGGGTATTAATATGGGTATGTCTCAAATAATAATGGATAAAAACTAATTGCAGAAAGATATATAATCTGCTATTTATATTAAGCTTAAAACAAGGGAATAGTACTCATTAGGTTTTTAGGGGCTTACATATAGATTTAAAAAACATGGATGGTTTCATATACGTGTAGTTGGATGAGAATCAAGAAAAAAAATCACAAAGGGTGTAAAAAAGATTTAAAATGTTTTATCAAGAAGGATGATATGCACCTGTGTCCATTATGCATCATTTGAATGTTTAAACTGTTTCATCAGGAAATAAAGGGCAGTAGTTTGACTAATCTTCCAAAGCATCTTTAATTGTAAAAAGGTCACAATTTAAGGAACTCTATGCTATCAACATTATAACTAATGGTGATTGAGTGTGTGTGTGTAACGGGTGTGGATGTCAACCCAAAACTCAGGTGTGCAGAAAATAACTCTTAATTTTAATAAAGATCAACATCTTTTGTATTTCAGGTCATTATCTGAGCCTTGTCCTTTGTGAGAAAGAGGAAGCCATTTGACTTGGGGTGTCATCTGTCCTAGAGACTCTTGTCTGGCTCCACTGTCCTGATCAGCTTCCTGTCACTGATTGCAAGCTGGGTCACCTCCACTTGGGTGGCTCTCTACACTCTTTCCCAGCCATGCTTTGGGAGCAGAAATCCTGTGAGACTCTGTGGTCTAGCTCTGACTACTTAGGCAGAGATAGAATAGGAAGCAATAGTTGCTATTTTAAAAACAGTACCCTATTATATACTTATTTTCTTTAAGACAGTTTATAGTGTAAGTGAAGGGGATTAGCATATGCCACCCCAAAACATGTCACTTTGGTGTAAGGATTATTTTGAGCTGCAGGCAGTTGAGAAATAGCAGACATAGAAAATGGTCTCTATCCTGTCTTTCTTTCTATCTAAAAGTAGGGCAAAAAATTTCCTTTTTGAAGGTGTCCCCTTCCTCTGTCCTATACCATGAAGAGGAGATGTCTCTCATCACTGGATATGGCACCAACCTGAATCTGTATAAACAAACTACTGAAATAACCCTTGTCTTCTACTAGTTTCCCTGTATGTTTACTTTCCACAAATTTACTGCTCATAGAAACCCAAAACCCTTTTCCTTTGTATTGTTACATCTTCACAATTTATTGGTCTATGTTATAATGGTATATAAGCTCCCAGATCTAAATGCTTCTTTGGGGTTTTTTGCATCTTTTCTATGTAGCCCCCACATGGCACATACGAATATTAGCATCAAATAAGATTTGTATGCCTCTTCTGTCTTTTTTTTTTTTTTGTCAGTGTCTTTTGCAGGACCCCAGATACTGAATCCAAGAGGGTAGAGGAAAAGTTTCTCTTTCTCTTCAAAAGGAAAAAGACATACAGAAAAGAAAAAAAAAGTAGCTGCTTAGGCTAATATGCCAAGAGTTAAAGAGTCTAATAAGTAATTTTAAGAGCTCACTTACTTAAGAAAAAAATCACATATATTGCAAGACAGTAAAAGAATATTACATTTTAACTCTTACAAACTTTGTTCTCATCAGGTAGTATGTAATAAATGCTAACTATTTATATGAACTAGGTAACTAATGTTTTGGAACTTGGATGGCTATAGATTGAATGTTTGTGCCCCCAACCCAATTTCCTATATTAAATCCTAACATCTAATGTGATAGTATGAAGAGGTGAGATCCGTGGGAGGTGATTAGGTCATGAGGGCAGATTCTTCATACACAGGAATTGTGCCATTAGGAGTGTAAAAGGTCCCAGCGAGCTCCTTTGCCTCTCCTGCCATGTGAAGTTACAGTAAGAAGAGGTCTTCTACAAACCAAGAAGCAGGTCCTCACTGGATAATGAATCTGCAAGTACCTTCATCTTGCACTTTTCAGCCTCCAGAACTGTGGGAAATAAATGTCTGCTGTGCATAAGCCACCCAGGCTATGGTGATTTTTATAGTAGCCTGACAGGACTAATAGACAGATACATTGGGCTATAGTATCTTCAGATTCACCTAAGGCTGTAAGACTTGTGAAATCCTCATTCAAGCAGAGTTAAGAAGTGGGTGTGGTTGCTCTGGGCTGATCTTCAGAGAGATGATTGAGGCCTCAGATCCTAGAAATTTTACTGGCCCATCATATTCTATTTTGCCAGGTCTCAGTTTTCTGCTCCATGGGAAGTAGCTGTTGGAGTCTCTCTTTTTCCCCTTCCCCAGCTGAACCCTAAGGCCAGAACAAGGCTTATTTTAAGGGTGGAATATAGTTAGGAGACTTTGGTATCCCATATTCTTTCCACCTACGTCCTTATATCTACAACTTTTATACATGGGGCACGTGTTTTCCATTTAAAAGTAGAGATGTTGGGGAAGCTGGGATGGCTCAGCGGGTTAGGCAATCTCTTTGCAGCCCTGGAGACTGAGGATCGAATCCTAGCTCTGGCCCAGGTGGACCCATATGCTGAACTGGGGTGTGCCCCCAGTTCAGTTCTTGCCGGGGCCTATGCAGGAGGCTCCCGACCCAGTTCCTGCCCTGCACAGCCCCATGCCCACCTGTGGAGTAAAACTATATGGAAAACTAATGTTGCTGGGGAAGCTGGGATGGCTCAGCAGGTTAAGTGCTCGCTTTGCAGCCTTGGAGCCCAAGGATCGAATCCTGGGCCTGGCCCATGCGGACCCACATGCTGAACTGGGGCATGACCCCAGTTCAGTTCTTGCCAGGGCCTATGCAGGAGGCTCCCAGCCCAGTTCCTGCCCTGTGCAGCCCTGCTCCCACCTGTGCAACGAAACTATATGAAAAACTGATGCTGTCAACTATGGGGACTGCTCTGGGCCCTTCCCATTATCTCTGTCTCTGTTTGTCTGTATGTCTCTCTGTCAAAAAACAATAAAAATAAATCTTTAAAAGTAGAGATGTCTTTAAAGATCTAGTATGAGAATAACAATAGCAGAACTTTTCACTCAGCCAGTGATTTTCAAACAATGGTGGTGTCCAGATCAGTAGCACCAGCATCACTAGGAGACTTTTTAGAAATGAAAATTCTTGCCACCCCCTTCACTTCCTGAATTTTAAACTCTGGAGGCAAGGTCCAGCATGCTAAAGTGGAGAACCAGCATGCTAAACTGAACAATCAAACAAATGACTAAAAACAGAACATCCATACCATTTTGTTACAACTTAGTTGGAGGTGTCATTGAGAGATAAAACAGAAGAGCCTTGGGTCTGGAAGAGAAGGGGTAAGAAGCAAAGAAACTGCATCAGACGGTGTTCAATGGGAACCATGTTTGAAGATGCTTCCTGTCCTTCTTGGCTGCCTGGTGGAATGTAGAATCAAGATTGCCATTTGGCCATTTGCTTGGTGCTTAATGACCTTTTTGAATGACTGACAGAGCCCTGATGACCTACTGTGTGTCAGGGATGAGACATAACTTTGATCCCTGCACACTTAGAGCTTAGCGTCTAGTGAGAGAAAGAAAATAAGTAATCAAACAATTTACCTGTGATCACTCCTGTGACAGTATGTTAGATGCTATGGAAGCTGATTAAAGACTCTTACCACAGTCTTGGGGTATCAGTAAAGTTCTTGAGAGCTAAGGCTTTAATAGGAATATGTCAGATGAAAGGAATGGGATGTAGAATACAGCATTCATTAAGTTGTCTTTTTAAAAAATAGAGCCCTGTTTCCAGATGATTTATTAATATGTATCATTTCACATAGGACATCAAAAAATGCCCAAGGTGTTTCCTAACTTGTCCAGAAGTGAAATATAATGTACCTAATAAAATAAGCCAGCTTCTAATTTATTTGGCCTCAGTTTGGCCAAATAACCTTTTTTTTCAGGCAACACACACAACTTTAGATTTGAAGTTGTACAGGAACTTATACCCACCAAAGTTGCAAAAGGTGATAAAAATACAACAGGCTCTCTTTACACAGAATTTAAAAATTATCATTGCTTGTTTGATCAGTGTTACAAGGAAAAAATGGTAGCATCTTTAATTTATTAAGGGAAATTTTTGTTGAGTGACTCTTTTTGACATTCATTGAGAATCTACTACATGAACTAATGACACAGGAAGTTGGTAGTAAGGAATCAGACTGAGTGTGTATCAGAGGCCCATCATCTTCCTCCTAGTTCTCTCTACATAGCTTTTTTTCAGGGTAATTTCCCCTCAAAATGGATTTTCCTTTAGTGGACATCCTCCAAGGTGGTAGGTACGCTCAGCCATCAGCACACCTTGCTCCAGATCTGTGGGTCTCAAATCTTTCAGATCTATAATAAGGACTTTCACTATCTCCAAGTTGAACATTTGTAATATAACTACATTTTTTGTATCTATCTTTCATATTTCCATTAGTGTATTATATTAATTTTTTTTTTTGAAATTGTGTGTAGGGAGATTTTCCCTATAAATTTTAGTATGTGCAGTCTGTCTGGCTCAATTGCACTAAAAATCATAATGAAGTTGTCAGGCCCTTGAATATTTTTGTAGAATTACTTCGAATGCTACAGATACAAATGCAGATTGATAGTTCTGTTGTTTTTTCAAAATGATGACCAATTTGTTAAAATCCAAATATAACAATGTATGATCGTTCCTTGATTTACATAGCCATTGCATTCCTGGAAATTTCAGGAAATATTAAAGCCATAGACAAATGCTTGCTTGCTTGTGTTTTTGTCTGTTTGTTTGTTTGTTTATTTGTTTGCTTTTTAATATAAAATAATACCTAAGGCTTTGGCATACATAATTATAAACATGTTTTTCAGCAATGTGAGTATTCCTGGAACATCAAAGTTCCTGTGGGTCTATTCTCTGTTGTGTCTCTTTCACCCACAAGATGCAGATTAGCATCCAAGGACCATGGCCCACAACCAGAGACACCCCACAATTTCCACAAGATATTGTAAACGATCCCCCATCCACCTACTCACACCTAGAGAACCATTATTCTAGAACTTAGAATCTAGATGGATTTTATCTTTCTCTTTCTCAAACCAACCTTGCAGCTAACTGCCAAAATATAAAACTTGTCTGTAACACATTTAACATACGAGTCTTTGATTGCCAATTTTACCTTTGTTCCAAAAATAATTTCCCTCCTTTTGGAATAAGTGCTTGGTCTCAGGAAGAGAACTGGGGAGTGCTGGTACGCATCAGCAATTCCGGTGATAGGAATGTTGCCAGTAGAACCTCCCAAGTGGCCTCTTGTCATTTGGCCTACCTACAGAGCAGGACGTGTGAGGGCCAGAAGGCGGGGTTTTGCATCTTTAAACCAAGAATAGTGGTGTGTGCCTGACCTTCTGGGTGGCAGCAGGAATGTTAGGGAGTCACAGATTTCTAGAAGGATAGCATGACTCCCAAGCAAAGTCACCTGGGCCAGCTTCAAAAAAGTAAAAATGTAAACTTTCTAAAGGGGTGTTCACGAATGGTCCCGGTGGGAACTAGCACACTCAGGATAAATCAAGCAGGTAGTAATAAAGGGATTATTTACAAAGATGTGGACAGGCTATAGGAAACCAGAGAATAGTGCAGAACTTTTAGGGCTATTACTGCCCCTGGGCCTACAGGGACAAGGGAGGGAGGAGTTCCTGAAACCTAGGAGGAAAAGGTCAAAATCACTCACTCTAAGCAGCTGCTTTTAAAGACCAGTGTCCTCTATGGAAAAATGTAGTCAGTCCAGGCGGCCCTGAGGAGGGAGGGGAAATCTTCCTCCCTCTGTTCACTGCTGAGAGCATGAACCCAATGGGAAGCCTGAGGGCACGAGAGCCTGTTCCAGTTCAGGAGGTGACCCTCCTGGGCAGTGAGAGGGTGGCGGGTGGGTCTGGAGGGCAACCCATCAAATATGTGAAGTGCTGGACATTTTCTAACTTCCTGATAGAACTATTAGAATATTAGTACATTATAAATTGATAGTGTTCCTTTTTCTCCTTAAGGGTAAACATATTAACCTACCTCTACTATGCAGGGACATGGGCATAAGACCATGTTGAGTATATTGTGCTGAGTTTACAGAAAATTTTGACAAATGAAAACGGAGACAATTGTGTTGGCAACCATAGGTTAAGATGAGAAGGGAAGTTGGTGGAAAGCAACTCTAGGAAATGACGGTGTGTATACTCTCAGGCTCCACCCCCGGTTTCCACCAACATTCAGTCCTTAGTAGCATAGAGGAAAGATCACAGGCTTTGGAGTCCGATCTGGATTTGCATATTGGCTTTGCATGGCTAGCAGGATGTAACCTTGGCCAAACCACTTCATTTCTGAGTCTTAGTCTCATTGTCTAATGCAGGAAAAGAGTTCATGAAATCTATCAGACGTTATGAAGACCAATGGGTCTGAGAATGAAAAATGAGAAGCATATAAAGTATCTGTACATCATAAGTACTTGGGCAATGTTAGACCAGTGGTTCTCAAAGTGTGTTCTGGGTCAGCTGCATCAACATTAGCCAGGAACTTATACAGAAATGCAATTTCGGGGAAGCTGGGATGGCTCAGCGGGTTAAGCGCTAGCTTTGCAACCCTAGAGACTGAGGATCGAATCCCGGCTCCAGCCCATGAGGACCCACATGCTGAACTGGGGTGTGCCCCCAGTTCAGTTCTTGCCGGGGCCTATGCAGGAGGCTCCCGGCCCAGTTCCTGCCCTGCGCAGCCCCGCACCCACCTGTGGAATGAAACTGTGTGGAAAACCAATGCTGTCAACTATGGAGACTGTTCTGGGCCCTTCCCCTTCTCTCTGTCTCTCTCTGTCTGTCTCTCTCTTTGTGTCAAAAAACAATAAAAATAAATCTTAAAAAAAAAGAAAGGAAGGAAGGAAGGAAGGAAGGAAGAAAGAAAGAAAGAAAGAAAGAAAGAAAGAAAGAAAGAAAGAAAGAAAGGGAGAAATGCAATTTCTCCAAGGATGGGGCCCAGAGATCTGAATTCTAAAGTTTGAGAACTACTGTATTAGAACTTCTCTGAGCTGATGAGAAAGAGGCAGGACAGATTTGGGTAGATGTGTTGCCCAAGGGACACCTGAAACTGTCCTTGGAGCCCCTGAGAGCTAACCTCCCACCCCGAACCCCCAGAGAAATCAATGGTCTGTGCCTCTTTTATTGTTCTCCGATCTGTGTGAAAGAACTCTCATTAGAGGAACACTGCTGCCTTTTCCCACTCCTCACTGATTCAGTGTGCTTCTCTCCCCTCCCCTAGATGTGCCCAAACAACAAAGAAGGTGTTTTCTGTTCTGCTGTTTATGTGATAAGCTGATCGAGGGAAGTTGTTGTCCTGCTCTCTCTGTGATTGGGTGAGTTGGTCAAATTCTGAGGTCAGGTATTAAAGCTCAGTATAAGCACATATTTAAGCCACCTCCTCCAATTTAATTTTAATCAGTAATCAAGTTACATAGCATCTACTTTTCAATTGGTGCTGAGAAGGGGAAAATGGAGTGTTTTTGTTTTTGTTTTTTCAAATTACTCTCTGCAATTGCTAGCCTCCAACAATACCCCTAATGATCCCAACTTTGGGTATTCACACACCGCCATACATTACAGAGTCAGTCTGTGCGATCAATACAATGTGAAAGAAATGTTGGTATGTCATGTCCAAGATTAGGCTAGAAAAGACACTATGACTCCATCTCTTTTTTCTTTCTTTCTAGTCCTCTTTTTCTCATAGATCATTCACCCTGGGGGTAGCCAGCAACCATGTAATGAGCAGTTCTACCGAGAGGCCTGCACGACAACCAACCACGTGAGTGTGACTGCTCGTGGAAACTTCAGCCCCAGTGAAGCCATCAGGACCCTGCAGGCCTGGCCGACAGCTGAACTGCAGCCTCACGAGAGTCCCTAGGACAGAGCAACTCTGCTAAGCTGCTTCTGGTTCCCTGCTCCTCAGAAATGATGTGAGTTAATAAATGTTTGTTACTTTACATTGTTAAATTTGGGGAGTATTTGTTATACTGTGATGGATAACTAATATAGATTTTAGGTGACTGGAAGTGGGGTGCTGCCATGACAAATACCTGAAATTTAAGCATAGCTTTGGATAGACAATGGATAATAAGTAGCTAGGAGTACTTTAAAGCATGCATTAGTGAAAGCTTGAATAACTTTAAACAGAATGTTAGTAGAATTTTAGACTTTGAGCATGCTGTTGGTTGGGGTTTAAAAGAAAGTTGGGGAAATCTTACTAAAAATTGGAGGACCGGGAATCCTTATCACATAGTGGCAGAAAGCTTAGCAACATTGTTGTCTTCAGTTATGTGGAGGATAGAAAATGTACCTACCATAATGAATTGGACAGTCTAGCTTGCTAAGGAGAATTCTAGCCAGAGTTTTTGAAGGAGTCAGCGGTTTCTTTGAGCGCTTTATAATAAAATATGAGAAGGGAGAGATGAGCTAAGGGAAGAACTGTTTAACAAAAGGAGCCAGGAGTTAGTAGCTGTAAAGCTCCCAGTATTTAGTGATGACAGACAATGCTAAAATTAAGAAATGGCTTCATAGCAAATTTGCTTGGCTAGTGGATATCTATATTTTCAGAACAAGTCCTATTATGCACAAAAGAGCAAAGAAAGCTCTTCCATTCCTTAGTTTAATTTTTTTGATAGAAGTAAAACTTAAACCCTACAGTATTTCTAATAGGTATTGTTTCGACCTTTCCTCTATTTCAGATAATTCTAAATAGGTAAAATCAACTTGAGAATTTTCTTAGATTTAATTTGGAAACAACACCCAATGAGTTTTTCATGAAACTTTTCATCTGGGCTGTCTTTAATTTTAGGAATTTAAATATTCTTGGAATTTATCCTAATCACTAAGCAATAATCTTACTCAAGCCCTTTTAGTTGTTTGTTTGTTTAAAGAAGAAGCTAGTAAACTGGTGGAAATTCTATTCTTTTTAAGGTTTTATTTCTGTGAAGGTATTTTTAAAACAGCCAAGTGGGCTCTAGACATTTAGGAACGAAAGTATCACTAATAACTTCTTTTCACCTACCTTTTATTTATCTTTTAAGATCCAACTCTAACATTTACCTTCTCCTTCCAAAAAGCACATACACAGCAATCATAATGCATCATCTTCTCCATCTCACAAACCTCACATTGCAATGCATTTCACATTCTTTTTTCTATTAAGAGGTAATTTGTCCAATCAACCGGACATCTGTTTTTCTTCTCCCTTTATGGAAAACGGGCTGTTCCTATGTTCTCAAGCCCCTTTTTCTAGAACATGCAAGAGCTTGTTCTCAGACTTGTTGTAAGCAAGACAAGTCTGGAAGCACTTTATAGGAAACAATTGGAGAGCTGTGTGCTGTTAGCACATCCCATGGGAATGTTACACTGTCTGGAAAGAAAGCTCTGTGTAGGCAACAGTTACTTCTACATGGACAACACAGACGGCACTGAATGTCACTTCATTTTTTTTAACATTAACTGTCTAGAAGGTCAACAACATTTGGAAAAATAAGGACAGAATGAGGCAGGCTGAGAAAAACCTAAATAACCCTAAAGAACTCTTAGTTGGTCAAAAACTTTTTACTCTCATAATTCATGCCTTTTCATGGGAAATAAAAGCCCCTAAAAGTCAAAGTTCCACAACATAAATATGAATTCTTTAAAGATGTAATCCTGCAATTCTTTCCTCTTAGCAAGTTTCAAATATACAATACAGTATTGTTCACTGTAGTCACCATGCTGTTCATGACATTCCCCAGAACTTGTTGATCTTATAACTGGAAGTTTGAACATTTTGACTGCCTTCACCTACTTCCCCACTCCCATCTCCTGCAATTCTTTCCTGGGTACTTTTAGATATATTTTTATATTAGGAAGTACATGATAGTAATGTCACTATGAGATACCTTTCAGCATGAATGAGTTCTTTGTTGTTTCTTGGTACTGGAGCCTTCGTCCTACCTTTATTTTCTTTCTCCTACATTCTTTATCCACTTATTTTTCTCCTTTTTTCTTCCTGGACTATGCTGTGATCTTGCAAAGGACCCTCAGTGGGATCTGGTACTGGATGTAATATGGGCGAAGCCCTGGATCAGGAGGGGCTGAGCGGACGTGATGCATCCTTAAGTGGGCTGGTCTGTTCCTAGGCAACAATGGGGAGAGACTGGGTGTGAATATTAGAAGTCTCACAGGGGGAGCCCCTGGGCCTCATTCCCAGCACTTTGCCATGAGAGAGCCAAAGTTCTACTATCAGTTCAGTGCTATTTCTAACCTCTCCTCACATCTGACAAACTGTAGGTAGGACACAGCCATATGGGGTAGGGACTAAAGGGCTCTTAGATTTCCTGACCAGGTTCTCTTTATACCTGTTTCCTCTGGTAGAAGAATTTGCTGTGGGAAAGACTCCCTTCAGAGTTCCCTTTGAGCAAGCTTTTGCAGCCAGAAGCAAAAAGGTGGGCATGAGAATGGATGGGATGAATCCTGAGGGCCTAACCACTGGACTCTGAAGTTGGAGTTCCTCTGAGGAGATTGATCAGGCCCTGGTTTATCACAGATGGGCAATGGGATTCCTGGAAAAGCCACTGGTGGGCGCCCAGGCTTGCTTCGAAACATTCCAGATACTATTGCAAGAGTTACAATTACAAGAAGCAGGAACTTCAGGTTTTCTGAACTTAGCTCAGTTTGTCCATAACAATCAGGACGTGGTTCAGGGCGTGGCTCCATTTTGGGTTTAACCTGCAGGCTAGAGGAGGGAACCATGAAAGCCTGCTTGTGCTTCTGTGGTTTGGCAGAGCTAGAGAAGAGGCCATGGGGTAAGTCACCAAATGTTCATGTCAAAATCTCTGCAGTCTGTTGGCCTGGTTAGTTCTGAGCTGCTTGGCTGAGCAGTGGTAGGTAGACAATCCAAGGTTGTCCTTGGATAATAACAGCCAGTATTTATTCAGTGTCACCCATATACTAGATGATACATTAGGCACTTCACACCCATAGCTTGAACAATCCTTCAAGCTAGGTAGTATTCCCATTTGTGAAATTAGAATGCCAGGCAGTCCAGAGAAATTCTGTGATGTGTTCAACAGCAGGCTTCTAGTAAGCATCAAAATTTCAACTCTGGTATGTAGTTATTTTTGCATAATGTCATATGCACTCCTAAAAACACCTTGCAGTTGTAAAATAGTGAACCCCAAATAGTAGGACCTATAGAAGAAATGCTGCTAGTATTAGAAAACTATAGTTATAAACTAACAATCTGATAGACAATAGGAAGAGAAACACTAACACATATGAGTCTCTATCATCATAGTTAGTCCTTTGCAGCCTTATATCCTGGGGCTTAGGCTTCTTCCTAGGGAAGCAGGACCCTGGGGCATGCACAGCCAGGAGATACCACGCTCACTGACATTAGCCGTCTGATCCTGGGAGCAGATACGGAGGGATGCACCTTTGAAGTACCTTCATCTGCACTCACTACTCCCCCAGATAGCTTAATATAATGGAAAACCAACTGGCTGGCTTAGTGTTTTTAAGAACCATTGCTTCATTGCAGGTCTTCATTGTGTAGACATAGCTTTTTCCTAAAGTCTTCACTTATTTCTAAGATTTTCTTCCTAAGATGGCCTCAATTAATGTGTTGGCAAAAATTATGTATTAACCAACATTACTTCTGCATCACATTCTTCATTCCTTAAATTGCAGTTGCTTGTGAGGTATGTTGCATCAAAGGAAACAAATGCTGTTTCAGATTGGCAAATCCGGTTTTGAAGCCCACATGATTTCCACAGAGAACTTGCTGACCTTTGGGAAGTTTACACCAGCTGGAGCATTTCTAACTAAGAATTGTTTGTTTGTTTTTTCTCCTCGTACAATCACCACGTCAAAATCAGATCTAACAAAATTAACAATGGTTTCTCAAGTTCACCTAACTCCAAGCCCATATTAAAAAATTTTCCATATCTCAAATGCTATTCATAGCTGGTTTGCTCAAGTCAGGATACAAACAAGGCCTATACATTACATTCAGTTGTTATATCTACTACGTTTTTTATTCTATACTTTTCTGCCCCTTTTTAATACAATCTATTGATTGGAGAAACCAGTTCCTTTATATTACAGAACACTCTACAATTTGATTTTGGCTGATCACTTTCTCAGAACGTTTAAGTAGTCCCTCCACTCTCTATAGTTGTTACCTGCAAGCTGGTGGTTAGACCTTGTAACTTGATTTAGGTTTAAGTTCAATTTTATTGGTGAGCACTTCACAAATGGAGTTTTATAGTCCCTGTTGCCTCATGTCTTGAAGCACAATGTTGAGGCCTAATTTTAGTGTTAAGATTGATCAGAGCACCAGGAGGCGGCAGCAGGGTTTTTCTCCATTATAAAGCCCCCAACAACTTAACACTTAATGATTTATCAACCACTGATGCTTCCGAAATCCATTGTTTTGTTGAGATTGAAAAGTGATTTTTCTAAGTTTATAATTCCTTTTGTATTTATTAGCTGGAATTCTCTCTGTGAACAACTTGACCCTTTGTCAACACTTAGATAAGCTGAAACACAGCTCATTTGAGAAAGGTGAAGTCTTGATTCTGTTCTATAAATTTTGATAGTGAAGAGTCAGTACCTAGAAGATGCAGTCTTTCTGAGTATCATTGTAAACTACTGAATTTTATGCATTGATGTTTTAAGCACTAATGTCATTTCTTTTTGCTCAGATTGTCCCAACTTTGCCACCAGGAGTCTTTTTAGTTAAGTTATTATGTACTTTCAACATGACCTCATTTGAGTTTGATGTCTGCCTCATTTTGTAAATGTACTGATGTGGACCTAAAATCACCTATTTCTCAAAAGGAGCTTCTTTTAGAGGAGAATAATATTTAAAGATCACATTTTGGTCATGAAAGAGGATTTTGCTCTTAAATAAGAGCTTAATGCAACCAGGCATAGATTTTCCAACTAGCACTAACGTTTGTAAAACTTTATACTGAAATTTCCTCAAGAGAAAACATCCTTATTTCAAATCTAAACTCAATAGTCTTGAGTCCATTTTTCCTATAAAATTTTTTTTTCTGCTATTTTGATAGCATGAGCCTAGCCTGAAGAATACAATTATTCAGTTTAGCCAAACTGATAGAGAACTAGACTGGTAGCAAGTACTAGAAAACTACCCTAAATATTTAGAAATGTCCAACTGTGAAGTTATGCTTCAAATTTTTGTATTTGAATATTAACACATTTAAAAGAGTAAACAGGGATGCCAGGATAGCTCAACAGGTTGAGCACTTGCCTTGCAACCATGAGGTTTGGGGATCGAATCTTGGCCCTGGCCCATGCAAAACCCATATGCTGAACTGCAATGCAACTGTAACTGCTGGAATGGCAGTGAAGGTTCTCGCCTCCCGTGTGGGAGGCTCCCAGTTCAGTTCTCATCCCACATGGCTCCACATGCACCTGTGTGGAATGAAACTGTCACAACTAATAACGTACAACTATGGAGACTGCTCTGGGCCCTCCCCCTTCTCTTTGTCTCTCTCTTTCACCTTCTTTCAAACAATAAATAAATCTTTTTAGAAAATTATAAAAGGGACACTTGTTTAGTTTTTGGTTGGGATGTGAATATATTTTCCATTTTCCAGATTATTTTAGCTTTATAGATATTCACTATTTTAGTTTTGTCTTTGTTTCAGAAATCTGTTCATTTTATTTGTGACAGTCATTTGCAATTCTTCAAATTAACATATGAAAAAATCCAACTCCAACTTTATTAGTAACCAAATGATATGCAAATGAAAACAAAAGTATTTTTTTTATAACAAATTAGTAAGAATTTTAAAAATCTTATCCATTCTGGAGAGATTTAAATGACAGTCTCACTTTTTAGGCCTGTCCGGCAATCATGATTCCAGGATTTGGTTCTTTTCTTCTTGGGGTGTCTTATATCTCCTTCCCTCCCCAATTATCAGAACCCTCCTCCCCATTTCCAAACTCTCTCTTTTGATCTGCTAGGCTTGAGCAGACAACTACTAATATGCTGTGGATAGGATTTAGGGTTCCACTAATTCTTCCTGTAAAGGGCTAGATAGTAGATATTTTAACTTGTGGCCTCAGCAGCAAAATAATAGAGATATTATGTAATCATGTACATAACCATCAAGAATGTAAAAACCACTTTTAGCTTGCCAGGCTGTAGTTTGCCAACCCATGGCTAAGCTCCTTCTGCAACCAAAGGACCCACTGCCCCAGCAAGGAGCTTTATCTAAGGACCTTGAGTGGTTAGCTTCCTCCTGGTCCACCTCAATCTTGAGCCCAGGTCCTGGCATTCTTGGGGTGGTCCCCATTCAATCTCTGAGGAAGGTGTAGTCTCCCACTCACAGCCAGTAAGGACAAGGGACCTGAGTCTGCCAGCTGCACAGAACTGAATTGGGCCAACCACCTGGATTGCAGGGAAGTGGATCCCTCCCCAGAGCCTACACAGAAGAACCCGGCAGCTATCTGCATGGGGGCCTGTGAGATCCTGAGTGGATTGCCAGCTGAACTCACCCAGGCTTCTGAGTTACAGAACTATGTGATAATAAGTGGATGTTATTTTAAACCACAGAGTTTGTGATAATTTGTTATATGGCAATAGAAAATGAATATACTGGGAATTAGTATTTGCAAGGGACAGCCCTGTAACACAGAGCAAACAGGGGAAAGACAAAGAATACCGGTAAATCTGAGAGCAAAGAAGCCAATAATCAAAAAACTTGGGTTTTTTGTTTTTTGTTTTTTTGGTATATACTGTATCTTAGATAATCTTGGATATATGGATCATTCCATGTTTTCTTAATGACTATAAAGATTTCATCAAGTATCAGGGAGGCTTTACTTTTGATGACTGTAAGAGGTTAGAAAGCTAATTATTGTTAGTCTTATTGGAGAAGAACTTTATTAATTGATGGTGGCCATGCCAGCCTTTTTTCTTTCTTTTTTTCAGACTGGTTTTCTCCCTCTGCTTTGTTTGTAATTGAGAAACAGCTACTAAAAGGTAGGGATGCAGAGAGACGCCCAGGCCATACAGATGAATTGCAGTGAGTGTTCCCTACAGGAAGCTTAGAAAACAGCTATTGCCTCCCATAGCAAATACCTGTGACAACACGCAGGTAGTGACTGAGACATCCAAAGGTGTGCTTGAGGATAACAAAAGGCCAGCCTCCACATGATTGCTTATAAAGATCCAAACAAAACCTAACTAGCTCACCACCTAGCTTTTAAAAATCCATTATTTCTTTCAGACAGAAGCACTTAGGGGAGCAAAATGGCTTATTTCAGTATACATGGAGAGAAAGCAATGGAACAATAGAGCAAAGTTTCAAGACCTTGTGATCAAGGATTTGTGAAACTAATAGCTGGCACAGAAGAGATAATAGCCCTTTTGAATGCATTTTGAGTGCTCCTATGAGACATACAATCTAATTGTGGCATAACCGTTAGCTATTGATAATGGGTTTTGTTCCTATGGTCTATGCCAGGGGTGGCCAACTTTTCTGTATATAAGATCTACTTTTTATCTTAAAAGTGTGTCGTGATCGACTTGTTGTCATAGGCGTAGTCTAAGGGGGAAGAAGGGGTGTGAAATGCATACTATGTTTATACACTGTGTTTCAGTATAAGGTGCATTCCAGCGAGGTATGGGTAGAGAAGTAAAATATATGTTCAAAACTATTTTTTA
>PVKE010009500.1:0-44692 GCA_004027555.1 Craseonycteris thonglongyai
AGGATCGAATCCCGGCTCCGGCCCAGGCAGGACCCACGTGCTGAACTGGGGAGTTCCCACAGTTTGGTTCTCTAACTGTCTCTGTCTCTGTCTCTCTCTCTATCTGTCAAAAAGTAAAATAGAAATAACTATGCACTGAAGACAAAAAGATAATTTCTCTCTATAAATGTGAAAAGATAAAAAAAAAAACAAAAAAAAACAAAAAAAAAAAACAGATGAGAAAACAAAGGCTCAGAGGTTGTAATTTTTCCATGTTCACAAGGCAGAGCAGGGAACTAGACTGTCTTCCAGCTCAAACTCCTGGTGGGATTTATTTAAACTGGCACTGAACATTTGCTGCCAAAAAAAGTTTTGAGGTTAGAGCAGAATCCAGATGTACTTAGAGATACCGTGGTTATGTATTTGCTAGAATTAGAATTATTTTCCCCTCTCTGTCATCCTGCCCAAGACCACCATGTAACTTTTAGTACAAAATAACATATATATTTTTTAATTACTTACTGGATAGAGAAATAATATTGCAATAGAATGAGGACTAGAATACAAGTCTTCAATTTCACCACTATCTACACACAGCCATTTAGCCAACTGCAGTCCCATGAAAGGCATTCCTACCCATCATGTATGACACCACTCTTTAAAGTTATAATACATGTGGTATAGTTGAGATAGGTCTGATCTGTCCCAGGTGTGACAGAGAGGAAAACTATCACAGAAAGAAGAATAAAGTCAGTGAATTAGATTTTAAAAGCAGTTATCAGGACCAAGACCATCTGAGTTACACACATTTTTAAACCCACATCCTGCTAGTTCAGTAGATTGATTTCTACCCAGAAAGCACAGCACTAGGTCTGTTCATACAATAACCCTATCTGATTGACCAGGGTCAAGCTACTGTTTATCTTTGACAGACAGAACCCATATCCTGAGCAGAGGACCTAAAACTTTCTGAGTTTTTCACCAGTTACTTCAAGGCAATACAGGCTCTGACGTTCTTTCTCCATAATCATTTAAACAATAAGAAAAATACTCGTTTTAAAAAAGTATTAGGTAAACACGGACGCAGTGGTCAAGAGCTTTGCTTTTTTTCTGAGTAATCAACATTTTGCAAAAGAAGGGCAGTGCTGCCCTCTACTGCTGGATGTTGAAAGATTAGCAACACACTTCCCTGCTCAATGTGTGGAATAGACAATCTATTAACGGTACATTGTTTTTTAGACTATTCATTTAGGAGTTCTTTAAAAGAAATGTGTTCTTGGCACACACATTGAATTTATCTTTCGTCCTGTACCAAAGTGTAGGACTTTAGGACATGACTCAATTAAAAACAAAAGTACATCACAACTTGGGGGAAAAAGCTTAATATATTGCTCTAGAAGTAGGAAGCAGTATTTGTGATGCATTTAGGGAGAAATAGGACAAGGAGAGGAAATTTTCTTCTGACTTAAGGTCTGTAGCCTTGGCATTCTTCTGTCATTCAAGAGTATTCATTTGCTTTTTGTTAAGTCAATTCAGTTCATGTTTCTTCAACTGGAGATGATGACAGTCAGCTGGGGAGGTTGAGAGAGTAGTGAAATAGCATTTTTAAAACACTTTCTGGGGAAGCCAGGATGGCTCAGTGGGTTAACTGCTCACTTTGCAGCCCTGGGGACCGAGGATCAAATCCCGGCCCCAGCCCGTGCAGACCCAATGCTCAACTGGGAAGTGCCCCCAGTTCAGTTCTCACCAGGGTAAGACCCCGGCCCAGTTCCTGCCCTGTGCAGCCCCACGCCCACCTGTGGAATGAAATTATGTGGAAAAACCAATGATGTGCAACTATGGAGACTGTTCTGGGCCCTCCCCCGTCTCACTGTCTCTGTATCTCTCTCTGTCAAAAACAATAAAAATAAATCTTTAAAACACTTTCTATTCTTCAAGAAAGATAATATAGAAATACAAAGGGCTAGTATTAACATAGTGTCATTTTAATTATTAAATATATTGTCTTGTTACCTTTAAATTGCTTTGAGATTTTACAGATTGCAATGAAGACTTCTTGTAGAACTAAATATTTAAAACTTTGTGTTCTCTGCTTTTTTTTTTTTTTCCCATTTAAAACAAAATTGAGAGTATATGCCTTTAATAGGCCAGAGCAGAAAGACTTCAAAGACAGTTAGCTACTAACCATTACCCTACAGCTACTCAGGGACTAAAGTTTAATCTCTATGAAAATAATAATTTTACAACTATATTAAAGGTGTGTGTATATCAACATCAAGCAAAAATGTTTTTGTCCCAATTTACAATAAGGATACTAAAACTCAAGACACATTAAGTAATTTACTCAGTTTTAAAACTAGAATATGATTGCAGGTGTGAAGCCTACTCACTGATCTGGTATGCAGCTCATCATTCAAAGTAAACAAATCTCAAAAGGCAAGTACTTGTAAATATCTGTGATGATGATAATGATGGTGGTAGTGGTGGTGACAGCTAACATACCGAGTACTTACTAAGTGTCCAGTACAATTTAAAGCATTTTACATTAAATTATTTAATTACATTAACTAGTTTAATCCTCATAGCAACCCCATGAGGTAGAACTATTATTATCCCCCTTTTACAGATGAAGAAACTGAGGCATACAAAGGAAATCTAAATAGGTCTAGAGGCCATGTTTTAAACCATTATGCTATGATTGCTTCTTAAGTATGAAAACTATATAGCATAACAATTTCTAAACAATGCCCTGGAACTTAATTATATTCAACAAGTATATAAAATCATCAATAGTTATCATCCTGTTATACTAAAGTCTTAGCAGATTTAAAAAAAAGTTCTGCCTATGTGGGAGCTGATTCAGGAACTAACCTTAGAACTTGTCTACTCTGGGCCTCACTGGACATGCCCTTCTATGAGATAGGAAGCAGAAAGAAACCGTCACTTGGTCCAATCCATATGTATAGGTGGGGCAAGGAGTCATACTTGAGGGAAGAGAGATGGGGGAGTGGGGAGAGAAGCAAGGGGAGATGGTTCTACCAAAACACACCTAAGAAATGAGCCAGTTAATTGGAGGGGCAGGGTTTATAAGCAATTTCTTACCTTAGCATGAGTCAACATCAATACTGTGAGAGAACATCACCACCTTAGGGGCTCTAGGCTTATCTTATCAGCCACAGGGTGATCTGAAAAGATCTCTTCTTACAGCTTTGGTTTTTAAGGAAAGATTTATTTGGCAAAATGCTCAGCTGCTGAACAATATCCAACTCTTAGTGATGGCATATACCCAAGTATAACTACTCCAAAGCACTTTGTACTTGAACACAAAGTATGAAAAACTCCTCCCTCCCCTGACTTGTTCTTAAATGTAGACTTTCTAGGTATCAGGGGAAAGACTGAGTACAATAAGCAGGTATGGCCTTGCTGAGAGGTCCATGTAGTGCCCAGTGCTGTCCTGTCCCAACTTGCCTCTTATGCTATGCGGCAGTGCTGCCCAGCCCTGAAGGCTTTAGATTTCCAAGAAAGTATATGTTAAAGGGATTCATTTCACAGAAGCTGTGTGTCTTCCCAATTCCTCCCTTCCAATTCCTTTGAGAAGAGGGGAATAAAAACAAACAGAAGGGTGATGGTAGGGAGGACACTTGAAGATAGTCATAGCAAAGTCAGAAGGCAGGGAGAATACCAGTCCATCTTTCTTTTGACCTTTATTGACTGACCTTTCCTTGGACACTCACCTTACCTGGCTGCTTACTTGTCTGGGCAACGTTCGCCTCTCAAGAATCTTTTGCTTGAAGTATTCATTCAACAGGGAGGCAGTGTTGAATCAATTCTAAGTCAAAGTGTTAAAATTAGCGATGGCCTGGAAAGCATTTTGTTTATTTCAAGACTGACATTTTGCTTAGAGGGGCATTCTGCAGGGCTCGAAACAGGTCACTGAACTAAAATAATCTCCAAGAACCTCAGATTCCCAAGGAAAAACAGTTGAGACCTGGATTCCACATATGTATCCCCCACCCCCACTCCCCAATAACTGTGCCTCTTTCTAAAATGGTTATCACTGAGACATGAAGGAAAACTGCATTCATATGGCACTTTCTTTGCCCCTATCAGCATGGACTTGGTTATGGAGTTGCTTAGGTTGTCAACAAATATTTATTTGGACTTAGCTAAGTTGATACTGTTTAGATAACCTAGGATTGTTTTTCCCCAGGGAATGACGTGAATAGTGACCATGATATTGTTGGTCAATGTTGTGAAGATCATGCTTCTAAATCAAACTTTGGGAAGTCTGGGCTATATAGAACACCCCTCTCAGCAGTTGCCCTCTGCCTGTGCTTTTGAAAGCACTGAAAGTTCATTGTCATTTCACCTTCAGAGTTGAACTTGCAATCTTAAAGAAAAATGTTGTGCATTAAACACTGTGGGCAGTTAACTTTTAAAGCAGAGGCAAGGTTTTTAAAAAGAAGAAGGTGATCAAAGGTTGGCAGGTGTTGCACAAAGTTCTTTTGGCTTGTGTTTATTGCCATGAATGGAAAATTCACTTGGAGATTTGTTGTATTATTCAACGAATAGAGATTGAGGTATTGGTTCTTCTGAAATACTAAGAGAACTGACTCCTTTCACCATTTATTGAATATTCACTAAGTGCAAGAAATAGAGGGAGACTTATACAGGGTAAGATCTCTAGTCAGAAGAAGCTTACCATCTACAAGGAGTGTGACAGATGCGTAATAACAAAAGCTAACATTTAGGGAGTGCTTACTATATGCAACAAAACACTCTATATGTATTAACTCACATAATCCCACAACAACCCTGAGGAAAATACTCTTATCTCCACTTTACAAAGCAGGAACAGAGGTTAAGTAACTTGCCTAAACCCGCCCAAGTCAGTAAGTGGCAGAGTCAAAGTCTAAACTAGGGCACAGGTTCTTAACAAGGACCTTTTCTAAAATAGTAATATTGTTAACTAGGTACAGAAGAAAAGGAAGGAGAGACGAATTTTGACCAGAGTGAGGGGTAAGAAGACTATCGAAAAGGCATTTTCCCTGGGTCTTGAAGACCTTCACAAGGTGGAGGCTGGGGTGGGTTGGGGCAGGGAGCTGGGGGTGGGGGTCGGCGGGCGAAGAGGAAGGAATAATCAGGGAAAGGAACAAACAGCTTGACCGAAAGAAGAGGCAGTCTGGGTATCACACAGCTGAGGACAGCAAGATCTGGTTGAGTACGTGCGGGAGAGGGAGACCGCGCACAGATCCTGAAGGACTTTGCGGACTAGGCCCTCTATGTAAGGAAAGGAAGCAAACAATCTCAAACTGTAAGAGTGGCAGAGGGGAACTCCTGGTCTCTCCCTCACTTTTAGTAAGATGTCCCCAGTCTAAGACCAAAGCGGGCGGCCCACCCACATTCCCCTCAGAGGGATACGGCCGACCGAGATGGTCAAGGTCGCCCGCGCGAGTTTCGAAGCTGCAAGTCCTGGCCGAGGACGGGAGTCTAGAACGCAGACGCTGGAGGCTTGGCTGCCAGCCCAGGCTGGGCCAGGCTGGGTCAGGAAAGTGCGCACTGCAGGGTGTGGCAGCGAGAACACCTGCTCCACGGGTACCGGAAGACCTGTCCCACGAATTCCCGCCGGCCACTTCAACTTCGTCCCGTAGCCTTCGAAGGTCGTTGAGAGGGCTGTCTCCGGTACACGTTAGCCTCTCGACTTCTCCCCTCAGCCCCGGACACTAAGTAACAATGGCCTCAGTGATAGGGGCCCGCTCTGCCAATCAACCATAGTTCCCGCCCCATCTTAGCCGGCGTACACGGCATTGGTTGTGTTATCACCGGCCTCCAATAAGATTCTCTTCTTGGATTGGCTAATAGCATCTCCTCCCCTCGTGTGGCTTGTGCGTCAGAAGCTCGCGATTGGCTAACCGCGTTGCCAAGCTCCGGACGCGGCTTGACCATTGGAGGCCGCGGGCCCGCCCCCGTTCCCGCCCCCGGCTAGGTGAAGGTGAGCGTCTCCTCCAGCCCGTGCGGCTAGCTCGGATCCTGTGGCTTCAAGGCCCACGGTGGAGCATCTCGTTCAACTCGAGGTCTCTCGCTATGGCTCCTCCATCAGTCTTTGCCGAGGTGCCGCAGGCCCAGCCTGTCCTTGTCTTTAAGCTCACTGCTGACTTCCGGGAGGATCCGGACCCCCGCAAGGTCAACCTGGGAGTGGGAGGTAAGATACAGTGTCCAGGGGTGTGAGCATCCTGGACAGCGGAGTGGACCTAACATGGTCCGCGGGACCTGTGGGAGAGGCTGAAGACCAGCTTGGCGCTGGCTGGAGATGGGGCCCTGGAGAGGAGGCAAGATTCTTGCGGTTTACTTAGTTCAACCTGCCCATTTTACAGATGGGTTTACGAGTCCTCGGTGAAGGGAAGTGTGCCCAAGGTTACACAGAACAGGTGTAGCAACCAGGACACAAACTCATTTTTAAAAAATATTTATTTATTTATTTTTGACAGAGAGAGAGAGAGAGAGAGAGAGAGAGAGAGAGAGAGAGAGAGAGAGAGAGAGAGATAGATAGATAGATAGATAGATAGATAGATAGATAGATAGATAGATAGATAGATAGATAGATAGATAGAGATAGAGATACAGAGACAGAGAGAGATACAGAGACGGAGACAGAGAGAGAACTGAACTGGGGGAGCTCCCAGCTCAGCACATGGTTCCGCACGGGCCGGGGCCGGGACTCGATCCTCGGTCCCCGGCGCTGCAAAGCGAGCACTCAACCCACTGAGCCATCCCGGCTTCCCCAAATTTTTTTTAAAAAATATTTATTTATTTATTTTTGACAGAGAGAGAGTAAACTCATTTTTATCCAGTTCCCCATTCTGTGTTCTTTACACTACATCCCTTACTTCGTAAGAAGTGGGTTGGCCAGAGATTGTAAGAAGAGGGAGGCTTGGAGTCTAGTGATGAGAACTCAGCTCTAGGGCGCTCCGATGTGCTTAGGCAAATATTTGAGTGACTACCAGTTATCAGCCAGGCACTTTACCAAACCTTGTGGGGCAAAACTGAGTCTTGGTTTTGGCCTCAAGGAGTTTAAAGTCAGCAGGTGGTAAAGTGAGATAATGAAGATTGAAAATGCTTCTGCAACAGGTTAATGCTTCCTGGGGGGATCTGGGAAGAATGTTCTGGCCCTCACAGATGTAGGAGTAGAGATAGTGGAAAGGAGTGGGAAAAGTGTGGACAATAGAAGCTATGTTCTGCATATCCTTGTCTTCATTTCTTGCTTGTATTTTCTTGGACCGCTCAGAGCATGGGCCTCAGTTACCCCTTCTGCTAAGACAGAGAATTGGACTGAAGTTCCTCTGAAATTCCCTTAATCTTCTCTGGTGAACTTATTTCTGTCACTGTCATTTGGATGTTTTAAATTTCATAGACACTTTTTTTGACCACATACAAAGACCAGTCAGGGAGAATAAAATTAGTAGGAAGATGTTCTATACTAGGGAACAAACTTAGAATAAAGGACTAAAAATTTTGAAAAGAGTAAGTTAGCTGCTTTGTAGCATAGGGTGTCAAGAAGGAGATTTGGAGGCAGACTTCCCACAGTTGCTGTGTCTGTACATAGGGCCTGTTAAAAAAGTCTTTACCAAAGAGTATGGGGGAGGGGTAAGAAAAAAAATCCATTAAGAAGTGATGGTTTATTGAAGCTAGTAGTTTGTTGAGGCTGGGAAGTGAGTACATGGGCATCTACTGTATTATTCTTGCAATTTTGGTATATGTTTGAAAGTTTCCATAATAAAGTTTTTTGTTTTTTTTTTAAGTTAATACTACATAGTTTCTCTCATGGAAGGAAAATAATGTTTTTAGTAGGCAGCAGAGTGGGAGAAATATTGAATTGCATTGGAGTGGGTAACATTCTAGCTCTTATTTAAATCCAATGCAAAACCTCCAAGTATTTCTTTGAGGCCAGTCATTGTCAATATAATGAGAATGGTTACATGGCTGGATACTTTCCAGACAGCCCTCATATCTTTTTGAAACCTCTTTTAAAAAACCTGGCTTAGTTACCTTTGAATTGTCTTACAGGTTTTTTCTGTGAGGATTAAATACATTTAAAGTGCTCAGAACAGTTTCTGGCACATAAGTAGAGTTATGTGTCAGCTATTACTGTTATTGTTGTTTTGACATTTCTTTGGCTGGGTCATGTTAAAGATTTTGAATAAAAATTTTTGATTCAAGAACAGCAAAGTGGGGAAGCCGGGATGGCTCAGTGGGTTAAGTGCTCACTTTGCAGCGCTGGGGACCGAGGATCGAATCCTGGCCCCGGCCTGTGCGGACCCATGTGCTGAACTGGGGAGTTCTCCCAGTTCAGTTCTCTCTCTGTCTCTGTCTCTGTCTCTGTCTCTCTCTCTCTCTCTCTGTCAAAATAAATAAATAAAGTTAAAAAAAAACAACACAGCAAAGTGAAGTAATTTCTTACATTGGTTCAGAAATAAACTGCTCATACAAAGTAAAAGCGCCCTGCTAGCCCAGGCCAGAAGTGATTAGCTCAGATGCACAGTCTGCAGCTGGAGATGGTTGCCTTAAATGTGACAGTGCCTTTGTCATATTGTGCAGAGCTCAGGAACTCCAGTGCCTTACTGTGAGCAAATGATTTATGCATTTAATCTCATTTAGTGCTTACAACGATTCTGGAGGGTTGTATTTTATATTACTGTTTTAGAGGTAAGGCAGCTGAAGCCCAAATTGATGAAATAGTTTGCCCCAGGTCATATGGCCATCCAAGGGGGAGCTGTGATTCCAGCCCAGGTCTCTCACCCCTGGGTCTCTGCCCCCTCTTCTATTTGGGGTACCTTCAGTGCTTTTGAGGCAGCCAGTACACTGTAGTAGGAAGAGCCAGGAGACCTGGTTACAGGAGCAGCAATGTGACCTTGGGAGGGTTATCTAACTCAACTTGTTAAGTGAGGAGCCAAGATAGTACGCCTTCTCTAAAATTCTAAGATTCACTTAGCATGTTACATGAGTATAGTGTAGGATAACAGTGTTACTGGCCTTCTCAGTTGACTGAGGATTAAATGAATAATTATATGTGAAATGTGATATATAATTGAAAACTGTTATATAAATGTTATTGTTGTTGATAGCATGACTCATCTTTTTTTCTGTAGATGGCAGGTGCTTGGTTAAGGGTTTAATTAAAGTAGAATAAGAGGTCTCTTTCCAGCTTTTATATGTCCTAGCTCTATGTATACATCCCAAAGTATATTCTTTTTGAAGGAAATGTAATTAATCACTGACTTTGGGGAAGATACTCTTTTTTTTCTCCATGTTAAGATAAAGTTTAGTAGAGGTTATTCAGTTCAAGTTCTAGTGATGTTGGACATGATTAGAATAAACCACAACCACAATCTAATTAGCTAGTTGTTATACTTGTGGATTGTTTCCCCAGAGATTCTTCTTACTGTGACTATTTCTGTAATATTCTTATAGTTAGAGCAGAGCGTCACATTTTCCACTGTAAGAAACTCTTTGAGTTGACTGTTTTAATGCTTCTCGGTTTCAGAATAATGGCTTTAAGGGCAGGGGATATGGGTCCAGCTTGATACAGTCTGAAGGAAGACATTTCTTCATAGACTTTAATCTTTTTATCATGTAAACTTAGCTCTCTTTTGTTCTAGACAAACTGCACTTACTTTAACTTTGTTGTTGTTTTTTATGTGGGTTCTGGCATCTTCAAATAAAATTGTTGGAGAGATGTGCTGGTATTTCTAAGTACCCCCTGGCTCTCTCCCCAGGACCCTAGTTGGAGAAGGGCCTTAGAGGCATACCTGCATGGGCTCTTGAGTGGGGAAGGGTGAGGGAAATGGAACTCTTGGAGGAGGAGGATGACAGTTTCACCATTAATTCTCTGTGCTGTTCCTTTTCTTCACGAAAGCAAGACTTATGGACTCACCTGAAGCCTGCTCTTAAAAACAAACAAAAAACAAACAAAAAGCTTATTGATCCAGGAACTTAATCATAAGATAACCTAGCTCTTATAGTCTTTGTGATATTGGGCAAAGTATTTAACTTGTCTGGTCTCAGTTTCCAGATAAAGTAGGGGTCGCAGTATTTATTTTGTGAATTTGTTATGAGAATTGAGAGTAAAAAAAAAAAGTAAAGGATTTAGCACAGTGCCTTGTATGTAATAAGTATTCAGTAAACCCTTATTATTATGATGGCTTCAGCTACTGTCGATGTCTATAATTATGAAATCTTTCTATCTTGTATTTCTTCCCTGATGCCAGACACATACTTGCTACTGTTTACTGGACACATCCTATAACCACCTCAAATTCAACATGTTTAAAACACAGCTCATCATTTCCACCTCCCCCTCAGTCATTTCTTTTTTCTTCCCCTTATGTTCTATGTCTTGGTCATCCCACTACCACAGTCACTAGTCATTCAGACTAGCAAGAGGCTTTGGAATGATCAGTGACCCCTTCCTGGATTCCTATTTATTTGGTCACTAGCTTCTGTCTTTTCTACCTCATAAATCTGTTTGAAGTATCTCCCCTTTTCTTTATCCCTGTTGCCACTGCCTTAATTCAAGACCTCATTATTTTCCTTTGGGCTTATTGCAGTAACATCTTGACTTAGCTATCTGCCTCTGTCCTTCTCTCCAGTTTATTTTCTATCATGTCATTCAAATGATCCTATTAAAACATACAGCTGTTCATGTCACTCTCTTGCTGAAATGCTTTCAGTGGTTTCCCTAGTAAAATGAAGTTCCCTCTAGAAGAGACTCCAAGACTCTTTGAATTACTCTTTGCTATTTCTCCATGGATCCTATTCCCAGCCATGAAAATGTAGATCCTTAAAAACCTCGTATGTCCAAACCTCTGGGACCTTGCAAAGGTGTTCCCTTAGTCTGGAATACCCTTCTTTCCTTGTTTATCATTGAATTTTTTAAAAATTTGTTCTCTGTAAAATCTTCACTGATCCTCACAGAAGAATTAAGGGCTTTATTCTTTGTTTCCTGGAAGGTAGGCAGTTTCTTATTTGATCTTATTCATCTCCGTATAGCTACTTCTAGCTCATGTCTGGTTCATGGTAGATGAGAAACTCATGGGTCCAGCAAATAGGAATAAAATCCCCTCGGAGAGCAGTAAAAGTGGTAGTTGTTAATGCTTGACCTCATTGCTCCAATCTCCCAGTTTTGCTTCATTAGGGTAGTTGGGTGAGGCATTGGAACCTGGGGACACTGGTGGGCAGTGAAGAAGGAAGGGGAGGTGTAAATTGGCCAATTTCTCTTTTGTCACAATATAGACATACTACCTCCCTGCCCACAGTTGTATTTCAGTATTTCTTAGAGTTGCACAGAATATATAGTATTAGTAAAAGCAGCAGTACTTATTTTGTTTATTTGGAATACATAGTTTACAAATGACATTATAAATATAATATAGATAGCATATATAACCTCCAAACACAGATGTAAAGCATAATAGAACTGGATTTTCTATGAATACCCAAACTCTTATATATCTAAATAGTATTCTCTCTGTGTAGTATAGTCCATATATACTGCTAGTGTTCAAAGATTTCTGGAACCCTCTTTAGGAATGGCTGTAAGAGCAGGTTAGACTCATACAAGAGACCATCTTTTTATAATTCCTCCATTAACATTATCCATTTTACTCACCCACCTACTTTGCTGAACATGCTATAAGTATCATTTCCAAAATTTAAATTTACTTCCAAAGAAATGAGGATTTGGCACCGTTGAGGATATTCAAAGTAATGAGATATCGCTTCTAAAAACAATTCCAAAAGGAACAACTCGTATTTGGAAGTAGTTATTTTTATATCTCATTAGAAAATCTGACCAAATTCTACCTGATAAAGTAGGCTTTTTTAACTTGTTGAGAGGTAATTAGTTTGTTGGGCCAGGGGTATGATGTGAGTGGTGACAGTTTGTGAGTTAGAGCCATCTACCTAGAGACTGTCAGTTACTTGGTGGCTGTGTCAAGCTGAAGCTCTGTCCTTTTATTACTAATACACTTACTAGATTTGCAGATGACACATTACTGGAGGTAGACAGATGTAAAATCAAAATGATCTTATAAAGTCTCATTTGTTGTATCACTTTTGACCTAATACTTTTTATCTAGACATTTTCCCAAAGGAAACACACATGAATATGTGTAAAGGTAGAAAAACATTCACCACAGTGCTTATAATAGCAAATAATCAAAAGCAACACAAATATTTAATAAATTAGGCATAGAAAGGAATATTGTCTGGCCACTAAAATCATGTTGTAAATGGCTCATATATGAAAAATGTCCAATTGTATTCATCATAAGAAAAATGCAAATTAAAACTACCCTGAGATACTATTTGTGCCCTCATATTGGCAAAAAAAAAAAAAAAAAAAAAAAGTTGCTCACTGGGTGGGGCTATGGGGAGGCCATACACTTTTATACTTTGATGGTAGGAATGTGACCTGCTAAAATCCTGATGGAGACCAATTTGGATATATCTGTCAAAAACTATAAATACACATACTTTTCAGCTTACTCTTCCATTTTCAACCCTGCGTCTTACAGATGTATTTGCACCCATGTAAGATGACATGTGTACATGGTTCAATGAAGTTTTTTAATGAGCAAAGATTGAAAACAACTCAAAAGTCCATTAACAGACTGGCAAAACAAATTATGGTATATTCATCAATTTTGCACCTGTAAAAAGAACAAAGGACTCTATAGGCACAAATACAAAAAGATCTTCAAGTGGAAAAAGCAAGGAACAAAACTGTATAGTAGACTGTATGTTACCTTTTGTGTAAAAAGGAGAACATAAGAACTGTATGCATAGGGAAATTCTGGGAGGCTACAAAAAGAAATTAAGAACAGTTGTTAACCTATGGAGAGAGGATTTGGAACTAGGTAGGTGAAAAATAAGGATGAGATGGGGATGTGAGATGATGAAGATACTCATATTTAAAAAGTGGAAAAAAGCATGTTGAAAATTTCATGTACAATCTAATGCATATTTTATAAAAGAATATATTCATGTATACCAAAATTTTCATACTCCTTATTTCTAAGTGCTAGGATTACATGTTAATCATGTTTATTATTTACTTCTGCGCTTTTCTAAATTTTCTACAATTACCTGTATTTTTCAGTAAACAATATTAATCACCCTAAAAAAAATGATTTTCTAAAAAAAGTTAGGGGTTAATGTTGGGCAGAAATCAACAAGATAAAATCAAATCAGAATTACCCTAAAATTTTCAGTTTCAAAATTGCTAGCAAAGGTACAGGATTATTGAAGCCCTAAACATTCAAGCAGAGAGGCAAATGAAGCCTGTCTGGAATCCTACTCAGAGAGGTCATTGGCTTTGGTGCATGCAGAGCAGGCAGCTCTAATCCCCAATCACAGGGTAGTGTAGGGAAAGAAGTCAGTGATAGGACAACTCAAAGAGGACTAAAAGTACTTTTAGTGCAGAAGAGCTTAGAAATTTGCTGTAAGCAAGATTAAATGTTATGAAATAGATGAATTTGGGTCAATAAAGTTGTGAAGCAGATGAAGTGGGAGGAACTGTTAAAATGGTAAACACTTAGTGATGTCAGAACAGAGAGAGGACACAGATGTGTTTCACTGGGTTGTTGGGTGATTGTGAAACCAGTTGTAGGAATCTTCAGTCATGTGGCATTTGCTTGTCCCCTTTCTCTTATAGTACAAGAGGAGGAGGTGTGTCTCCTCCCACCTAATATCCTTTCATTCTGTTAACCTTCATCTCAGCTTCTCTTATATGTTTATGTTTGACAGTATAATGTTCATCTGAAGTAGCACCTAACCCTTTTCTGGAAGTCTCTTGGGGAGATGGAGAAGGAAAAAGATTGCTGGGCTAATAACTACAAAGATCTCAGTGCACTAGTAATACTGACATAGCACCTGTCACATGTACCATTTTAGTTCTCAGCATGCTTTGGCATGCACTCTCTCACTTGATCAGGCTCTGTGATGTAATAGTTTTGTTTTCACATTATTTTTTTGGTATAAGTGTGGGAACCATGTCTCTCCTTCTGCTTGCCCAGCGCCTAGACCAGTGCCTGGCCCAAATAGTATAGTCAATAAGCAGCAACTGAACTTAATTTTAGTTTCCATCACAGCTTGCTTTTGATTGAACAGTGGTAGAATTTGCCCTGTTCAGTTTCAGACTCTTACCGGTACTTGGTTGAAGCCTCAGACAATTCCCTTATACAATTCTTTCCCATGTTTCAGCTTATCGCACAGATGACAGCCAGCCCTGGGTTTTGCCTGTAGTGAAGAAGGTGGAGCAGAAGATTGCCAATGATAGTAGCCTTAACCATGAGTACCTGCCGATCCTGGGCTTAGCAGAGTTCCGGACTCATGCTTCCCGCCTTGCCCTTGGGGATGACAGCCCAGCTCTTCGGGAGAAGCGGGTGAGTTTTGGATGAGGATGTATTTTCTCTTTGGTAACTGAAGGTAAAAGATTTAAAATTCAAGTTGCTTTGAAGTTTTACATATTGTGTCTACTGAGCTGTCAATGAATGAGGATTTAAGTAGTGTTATTCAGGAACCTAATAGGGTAAGCACGGATTCTTCACTTGTTCACTTCTGCCCAAAGATGATCAGATTTCAGCTGCTGGATTTGAAGCAGTCAGAGGAAATACCAAGCCAAGGAATTTAATGGAATGATCAAGAGACTAGGGTCTGGACCCAGCTCTGCCACTGCGTTTGACCATAGGCAAGTCATTGGTTCTTCTAGCCCCTCTGCCTCATCTACATGCTAGAAAAATACTAGTTTTTGGTTCATGGTCCCATAAGGAGCACTTGTGTAGGAAATCCTTTAAGGGCCCTCTGAATCCCCTGAAATTTTATGCACAATTCTATGTATATGTATATTTCTGGGGAGGAGGCTCATAGCTTTTATCAGATTTTCTAGAAGAATCTGTGGTCAGCAAAAGTACAAGAACCACTAGACTAGCTGTCTGAAGTTCCTGCCAGTTCTAATATCCTTTCATTCTGTTAACCTTCATCTCAGCTTCTCTTATTTAAATGTTTCCTGGTATGAATTCTGTGTTATATAACCAGAGACATGTGGAGGTGGGACACATTGGGAAGTGAGGAAGACTCTATGTGGCATGAAGTGGTATGGTGGGGATTCTCAGTATTGTAGGGATTCAGAGAAGAGGGAAGCTCTAAGGGCCTGAGATGAGACTTCAGCTGAACCTTGAGGAATGGTGCCAGGACACTGGTTCTCAGCTCTGACTGTACTTGTATGTTAGTATTACCTGGGGAGTTTTTAAAAGCATCTTATGGGGAAGCCGGGATGGCTCAGTGGGTTAGGCGCTCACTTTGCAGTGCCGGGGACCGAGGATTGAATCCCAGCCCCGGCCTGTGCGGAACCATATGCTGAACTGGGAACTCCCCTAGTTCAGTTCTCTCTCTGTCTCTGTCTCTGTATCTCTCTCTCTCTCTCTCTCTCTCTTTCTGTCAAAAAAAAAAAAAATTTTAAAAGCATCCTAATGTTTGAACCTTACCAGACCAGTTAAGTCAGAATCTTGGAGGGTACCATCCTACCCCACCTTTTCACTACCTTTCCTCCCCAGTTCACTCCACAGGCATATTTTAATAGTGCCTCAGGTGATTCCAAAGGACACTCAGGGTTGAGAACCATGAAGTACCCAGGAAGGAAGAAGAAGGGGATTTGTCTGGAGTAGTAGGAGTCTAGAGCCAGCAGTAGGAGGTAAGCAAGTCAAGGTTATAAACCTGATTAGATCTGGAAGCATGTTGGAAAGGTCAGGTAGGCTAGTTTCAGCAGCCCAGGGCGGGGGAAGTCACCTGAAGGTTTGAGCAGAGTTGTTACCCAATAGCAGTGTTTGAAGAGGATAAACTGGACTGAATGAGTAGGAAGGTGAAGAGCCCAGATTTTTGTTATAATCCAGTTAGGTGTTGTGTAATTTAAATCAGTAGCCCTTGTTACCTTGGGCCAGTGTTGTAGTGCAACCTTTTTGCATGAAGGGGACCACATCTTGGAGTCATCTGATTTATTCCTCACATGCTATTAACCAGATGCCCTGATAAACAGAAAGGCAGGGTAAAATGAAGGCTGCACACGGGCATATTTGTATTAGGAGGCAGGGAGGCTTCGATGAAGGTTTTGGAACTCATTCCAGTGCTCAGGTGAGTAACTAACTTAATTAGGGTTTTGTCTGGATTGGTGTGAGAAGCTGTAACTTACTTGCCTCAAGGAACCAAAGGAATTCAGGTAGAAATGGTAGAGTTTAGAGATGATGGGTGACACTGGGAAATTGCTCTGAAAATCCAGTGTTTCCACAGAGGAAGAGTCCTGATGAAGTTTGAACGTGGGAAACTTTGGCAACTGGGGGTTATCTTCTCAGATGCTACTGATAGGTTAGTTGAAAATCCTGTTGTTGACAAATGAAAACAGACATTCTGTGTTTGGGAGCTTCTTCCTCTAAGACTGTACATTCTTATACACTTATTAACTGTACTAGGCAGGTGTTTGATCCTCTGCTCAGTGCTCCCAGTTTGGATCACTTAATACTGTAAGACTTGGGGCTATTGCTTGTGGAACGGAGCCCTCCCTCATAGTCTAGTTCATCCTGTGTTGTGTTTTGGTCATAGAAACAATTTAAATGGTGGTCTTCATGGCATCTGTAAATATTTGAAGACTTTTTTTTTAATGGTTTAGGATACTCTATTGGCATTTATGTTACCTTAGATACCAGTTGATACTGAGCTCTGAACCTTTTTCTCTGGACATCTATACCATCCCAGGCTTCTATCTCAGTTCAGCCCACCCTTATTTCATTTGGATTCTTGTCATAGCCTCTTGCCTCTAGTCTCTTCCCCATTCTAGAACATTCTGCACAGTGCAGCTAGAATGATCTTCCTTAGCAGGAAAAGCTAATCATGTTGCTTGCTCCCTCCTTACATACACAGTAGCTCCTCCATTATCTACATCCTCTAGGGTAAAATCCAGCCTTTGAACTGGATAGGCGGCATATTTGTAGCTAGCCTTCATCCTGTTCTTTCAGTTACTCACACTCCTTCCCTCTTCCCCCCTTAATCCTGACACTCCAAAGTCCCTGTTGTTTTCTAGACCTGACAGGCCCTGTCATGAATTAGATATAGTGTTTGCCTCAACTATTCCTCTGGTGGGAATGCCCCTACTCACTGCTCTAACTCCCCAGTTGCCACCTCTGAGTCCTTCAAGGCTGAATCCTTAGCTCTTTAGGCAGAACTAGTTGTTGGAATCCTCTGAGTTATTGTAGGACTTTTTTCACAGCTTGAGAATAACAGTACCGGTACTTATTATGCTTACTAACTTTATAAGTATAATAAATTATATGATTAAGTTGTATAATTGTATAATTTATAGGTCTGACTGTCCCAGAGACCATAACTCCCCCCAGGGTAGAGATGATGGCTTACTTATTTATCTTGCAAACCTTTAGCATTTAACTGTTAGCCTGGTACCTCAGTGTCTCAGATGTTTGAATTCACTCATTCATTCAGTCAATAGAAGAGTGCTGACCACTGGGATGTTGGAACACATAGGTGACCAAAACACCCAAATTTCCTCTCCCCTGGCTTAATGTTCTGTAGAGAGAAACTAACTATAAACATAATAAATAAGAACATGATACAGATATTAAAAGATGATAAGTGTTATAAAAATAGAGCAGGGAAGGCATATTAGGAAAACTGAGAGTAGTGAGAATGGATACAGTTTTAACTGCCGTAAGTTGGTCATGGCAGAATGGAAATGACATTTGGCCCAAAACTTGAAGGAGATGAAGCATGAAAGAGAGAATGAATGAATCAGAAAACACACTAATCATGTTTTCCCTTAGATTTTTCTTCTCATACTTTAGCATTACTGGGTCCTTCAACCATTTAGAGGAGACCTATTTTCTAGACTGTTTACTGCCTCTGACTGCTTTTCCATCTTTAGACCTTAGAATTTAAACCAGATGTCCAGTTTTTATCTCCTGTGTGGTAATGTTTCAGATCCTGAAGTTATTGAGCTCCTGTAGGTAGGAGGGCTATGTGCCATGTGATAATACCCCAGTTTTTTACTTTGACTGTTGCCACTGGGAGACTTGGGGCTTTGGCTGTGGTTCTCATTTTATTTTTTTTAAATATTTATTTATTTATTTATTTTTGAGAGAGAGATTCAGAGACAGAGAGAGAACTGAACTGGGGGAGCTCCCAGTTCAGCATATGGTTCCGCGCGGGCCGGGGCCAGGATTCGATCCTCGGTCCCCGGCGCTGCAAAGTGAGCGCTTAACCCACTGAGTCATCCCGGCTTCCCCTCTCATTTTTTTTATCATTGCCTTTTTTTTTTTTTTTTCCATCCAATTGAGCCCATGTTTATTTAGTACCATGTGCCAGATACTGTGTGGATTGCTACGGGCACCCAGATCAGTGCAGCAGGGCCTTGGCTACAAGCAGTTCCTGCTCAACTCTCCTGGCTCCTCACAGTGATGTCATCACATCAGCAAACTGTGATCCAGACACATGTTCTAGAGTCTAGCAGGGATTTCTTCAGGTAGTGTGGATAAGCTGGGAATGCAGATGACCTACTGATATAGCTTCACATCAGGTCTTACTGGATTTCTCTTGTTCTAGATATCCCTGTTTAGATATCAAAGTTCAATTGCCAGTCCCCTTGAGAAGTCTGTACGTACTTCCTTGGAGATTATAATTTTCATTCATCCCCAATACAGGATTTTATTGGGCTTTACAGCAATTTGCCAAAAGTCAATTCACAGAATGACCAAATTGGCACATTGATTCACCAAAAATTTGTTTTTGTTAATTGCCAATATAATTTGAGCAATGTGTGTTTCACTGAAGCCATCCAGTGTTGAATATATTTTTTAAGGAGTGCTTGTTTCTTGAGAATTTGGCATGTCAAGTGTAATATACATCACGAATATCAAGGATCAGTTAATGTTAGTAAAGTGGATTTATCTCTTCCAAACACATTTTCAATCTTGTCTATTGACTTTATGACTTCTTTTAATTAATGAATCTGCTTTCTGGAGTGTGAGAGAAAGGTTGGAGTTAAAAGTTGAGCCTAATGGGATACTGGGATAATGCAAATGGTTAAATACTTGTCTGGCAATCACCAGGTCCAGGGTTTGATCCCTGGCCCCGGGCCATACAAATCCATATTCTGAACTGAGGCGCAACTCAGCAGTGAAGGTTCTCACCCCCTATGTGGGAGGCCCCTGGTTCAGTTCGTGTCCCACATCTACTGGTGTGGAACTAAACTTACGTCACAACTAATGATGTACAACTATGGAGACTGCTCTGGCCCCTGCCCTTCTCTCTCTCTCTCTCTCTCTCTCTCTCTCTCACCTCTCAAACAGCTTTTAAAAAGAAGAAGAAGTTGTGTAACTAAAAAACGAGCATAGGAAATAAAAAATTATTCCTGGGAATGTTTTCTCTGATATCCACATGCCCCTGTCATGTTGTTATTCATGATAACTTAAAACCTTGTTTAAGGGAAACCTTGCTCATGTGTATAGGAAATATCAACATTCCAGAATTTGAAATGTAAAATAATGAATAAAGTCAACATTCAACTGAGCTAGTGACAAATTCATGAAAAATAAACGCATATTTGGGTTATATTACCTTGATAGAGATTTGCATTAAAGAATCCAGGTAGATCACAATGTGAACGCAAAACCTTTAAAGTAATGGGAAGAGCCAACTGGTGCTCAGTGGGGGTCACTGAAGGATGGAGAAGTTAATGTGTCCAATCTGATGTGCACCAGCTATGGTCATCCCAGTCCACTGCTTTTGCTTCTTTCTGTAATGTACAGCCATGCTCAGTTCCTCATCTCCTTGAACATCAGCTTTGCTTCTGTCTCATGTCTCAGATAGCATTTTTTCACAGATGCTCAGATTTCTGGATACAAAGAGAACAGTGGGGGGTAATAATGATGATAATAATATAATCATTCATTCATGAGATGACTCTCACTTGATCAAGAGGGTATTTTTAAATGTCCTGTTGGATTCATACTGTTCATTAATGTTTGAGAAGTTAGTATCAATATTCATGAAGGAGCTTTTTCCTATTTTTTTCTTTGTCATCTTTTAGCATCACTGTTATGTTAGTTTTTTAAAAACGATTTTGAAATCTTTCATTTAACTAGGCAATTTTTTTTACCTTTCTATTGTAGAAAATTTTGAATATATATACTCATACAACACTAGATAAAATAGTATAATGAACAAACCCTGACATATCTATCACTTAGCTTCAACCATGATCTGTATTTGATCACTCTTATACACCCCATACCCCCTGCCAGAGCTGAGTTGTTTTACAGCCAATCCCAGACATCTCAATATATTTTTTAAATTATCTAAATATTTTACAAATAATACATGAATACATTTTCTTTATTTTTAAAAGAGGGCTTACAGGTGAGGCCAAAGAATCTTTGACTACTATTCGCACATCCTAGGCCCTTCTCCTTTTATTTGGACAGACTTCCTTATGTGATCTTCTCCTTTATTTCTGCTTAGTCCTATAAACATAGTAAGCAACATGTAACTTAGGACATTTCTCTCCTGAAAGCATTATGCTAAAATCTCATTAGAATTGTGAAAGGGCAGAATCAAAGCTATGTGGGCAAATGATATAAGCAGGGCACAGTGACTAGATCTAGAGTGAGAAGACCCAGATTGCTGTCCAGCTCTGCCACTCACCAGCTATGTATCCTTTGACAAACCACTTCTCTGAATCAATTTCCTTGTGTAAATTGAGGATCTAGAACTTACTTTTCAGGGTTGTGTGAGGATCAAATAAGAATGTTTGTGAAGGTATTTTGTAACTGGTAAAACACAGGACTTCTAGTATTGCCCATGTGAGGTCATTTTAAGATGAGAGGAAGCTCAAGGAGAGCTTGCATGTCACCTTTGTTTTGTTAGAACACATTTCTAAGGATTAATAAGCCTGTATTATAGAAGGAGAAAGGAGTATTACAAATTGATGTCAATGACAAGCTAGAAACATTATTTCCCAGGCTTCTGCTGAAGGGCAGTTTTGATCTTGGGTTGGGCATACTCTGATGTGGCCTAGATATGTCCTCTACTTTTGTGTCAGAAGGGAAGCTCCCCTAAAGAGTCAGACTTCCTGGGTTGAAGACCTGGCCCAACTGCTCAGTAGCTGGTAACTTTGAGCAAGGTGCTTCATTTCTCAGCCTCAGTTTCCTCATTTGTAAACATGGGCAAATAACAGTATCTTCTTCATGTGGTTGTGAGGTTTCATGAGATAGTAAAATTAATGGGCTTAGCACAGAGCAGGCGCAAAGTAAGAGCTCATCATTATTTTTCCTAGTATTATCTGATGTCACCATTATCAACCAGTGACTCTGCTTCTTTTTCTTCAGGTAGGAGGTGTGCAGTCTTTGGGGGGAACAGGTGCACTTCGCATTGGAGCTGAGTTCTTAGCACGATGGTACAATGGAACAGACAACAAGGACACACCTATCTACGTATCCTCACCAACCTGGGGTGAGTCCTTTAGCTGTAATTGAGAGGAGAAACAGAGAAGTAATTATCCTCATGACTCTCATTGCATACACAGAAAATGTAACCCAGTCCTGTATCACCTGACATTTGGGAATGGGTTGAGCAATGGATAATGGTAGGACAGGAGTAACCTGATTCTCAGATTCACATCAGGAATACTTTTTGTCCCAAGACTCTTGGTAGACTTGTATTTTCATGTATGTAGAAACTTTCTGGAGGAAACACAACATGTAATTGCAGTCAGTCCCATTGTAGTAGACTGTGTTAAGCATGAATAAGACTGGTTGAGAGGATGCTAGGATAGCTCAGCACTTGAGCACTTGCCTCACAATCTTGAGGTCTGGGGATTGAATCCTGGCACTGGCCTATCTATGCAAACCTATATGTTGAACTGAAGTGCAACTGGTAACTGCTGGGATGGCGGCAAAGGTTCTTGCCTCCCATGTGGGAGGCCCCCAGTTTGGTTCCCATCCTGCACGCCCCACAACCACCTGTGTGGAATGAAACCATCTTATACAACTAATGACGTACAACTATGGAGATGGTTCTGGGCCCTTCTTCCTTTGCTCTCTTTCTCTTTCTCTCTCTCACCTCTCAAACAATAAAAAAAATAAATCTTAAAAAAATAAAAAAATAAATAAAGACTGGTTAATTTGTTCTTGGCTGTAATTATTTTTCTAAATCTTAACTCCTTACCTAAAAGCCACCCAGTGAACGTTCTAGGACCCTGGAAGCTGACTTGGAGCCTTTCTAATATGCCTCCTTGTGATTGTAAAAGCACTTAATGTTTTACCCCTTTGCTTGCAGAGAATCATAATGCTGTATTTTCTGCTGCTGGATTTAAAGACATTCGGTCCTATCACTATTGGGATGCAGCAAAGAGAGGACTTGACCTCCAGGGTTTCCTGAATGATCTGGAGGTGAGTGATGAGATGGAAAAGTAAGCAGAGACCTGTTATGTCAGGAGGACCAGGGAAAAAATCTTTGGGTCAGTTGATAACTGAGCGCCTGAGAGATCCTTCCCAAGCCAGATGGCGATTTTAGAAATGGCTGCCCCTTGACCAGTGTGCCACTGACTCTGTGTTAGTGTCAAAGCTGACATAGCCTCCTTCTCCTCAGAATGCTCCTGAGTTTTCCATCTTTGTCCTACATGCCTGTGCACACAACCCCACTGGGACCGACCCCACCCAGGAGCAGTGGAAGCAGATTGCATCTGTCATGAAGGTAACTGCCTTTTCAGAATGCCTCTTATAAAACAGTGTGGATTAATATTTAATGAAGTCAGAAGCAATACTTGTTTCGCTGAAGGATTTGGAAAATGGAGAAAAACCTGAAGAAGAAAATAAATATTAATTATAAATCCTGTTATCCAAAGAAAGCCACTGTTAATATTTTGTACAGAATGTGAGCCTTTTTAAAAATCTTTTTTTAGTGTAGCTATACAGTTAAGCAAATGTATTTGACAAAGATAGGATCATTTTCCTATACTATTTTATAACACACTTTGTCTTTATTGAGTTCCTTTACATGTCATTAAATGTTTTGTAGCATTGTTTGCCATGCATGGATATGTCATATTAGGGATTGAGTAAATCAGTGATGACCATTAAGATCTCAAGTTTCTTGCTCTTGTGAACAATTATGTAATAAAACTTTTTTTTAAAGATTTATTCTTATTGTTTTTGACAAAGAGACAGAAAGAAGGGGGAGGGCCCAGAGCAGTCTCCATAGTTGCACATCATTAGTTTTTGATATAATTTTACTCCACAAGTGGGCGTGGGTCTGCTCAGGGCAGGAACTGGCCCAGGGACCTCCTGTATGGGTGGCACGCCCCGCAAGCTGGGGGCCTTCTACATGGGAAGCATGCTGGGGCAGGAGCCAAACCAGGGGCCTCTCACATGGGAAGCTTGCCTGGCGAGAACTGAACTGGGGGCACACCCCAGTTCAGCATACAGGTTCACACAGACAGGGGCTGTAAGACGAGTTCTCAACCTACTGAGCCATCCCTCTTCCCCAATAAAACTTTTTTTGAGATAATTTTTTAGCTTGACATTTTTAGCTTAAAATGTATATATATTCTTCATTAATGTGTTTAAAGAATACTTATTGAGAAGCTGTTAGGTGCCAGGCAGCATGGGGATGTACTAGTGAACAAAGCAGAGGTGGTCCCTGCCCTCAGAGACCATGCTACCTGTTTGTGACCAACCATGTACTGGGAGATAGCTGTGTTGATGGTGTTATAGGGAGCCACATAGCCCAGACTTTGGGGGGAGAGAGAGAGGGAGAGTGCGAGAGAGACTGTGTATTGAAAGGGGTGGTAGTGGCAGAAGAAGCCTTCCTGAAAGGTGTGGTTTTTCCATGTTGAGACTTAAAGGATGAGCTCAGGTGGGGGCTAGAGGGGGAGGAATGTTCCTTGCAGGGGGAAAAACATGGCCAAGAGCCCAAGGTAGAGGTCATGGACCATTTAAGGAAGTTAAAGTGCTTCTTGGTATGGCCTAGATGCCAAGGGAGTTGGGAGAATGTGAGTAATGAGGCTAGATAGATAAATGGGGGCCAGATCCTGTGCAGAGTCCTTGGACTTCATTCTGAGGGCAGTGAGGAGCCACTGAGAACTTTGATGTCATGAAGTGACATGATTGGATGTGCACTGTCTTCAGGTCACCCTGGCTACATAGTAGGGAAGGGATCAGAGGGAGTCAAGATTAGACAGACTGGGAGAGCAGTTTAGGATGCTATTGCTATAATCCAGGTAGGAGTTGATGAGGACCTGAATGAAGAAGGAGGCTGTAGCAGAGTGTGATTGGATGTGAGGGATGAACTGTAAGAGGTAGGAATGGAGGATGTATCCTGGCACTTGGCTTGGACAGTTGGGGGGGCAGGGAAGTGGTGTCCACATAGTGATCCCAGTAGGCTGAGTAAGTTCAGTATGGGGAGCTCTTTGAGGAGACCAGAGTGATAAGAATAGAGACCATGCTGTCTTCTTCATCTTGAGTAGAGTAGCCCTATGGTTGTGAGGAGGACCTGGGGATACCAAATTGACACTTGACTAAGTATCACTCCAGGAACTCATGAGGTCGAATTCACCAACATAGGACAAAACTGCCTCCATACCCAGAAATAAGACTTGCTGGCAAAGCAGCATTATGACACTCTAGGACAATATACTTAAAAAAATAAGGTTTACCAGAAATTGTTAGATTTGTTGGTTGCTATTTAGCTGAACAGAGGAACAGATGTAAAATAGTGGATGGAGGTAAAAGGAAGAGAAATGGGTAAAGTGGGTAGTGTTAGAAATTTCTTCCAGGCACTGATTAGGGAAGGAAAGCTGGTTTCTGAGGTTGGTTCTAGAAGGGTTTCCTGCTCTGACTCTCTTTCCTTCCTGGCAGCGCCGGTTTCTGTTCCCCTTCTTTGACTCAGCCTACCAGGGCTTTGCATCTGGAAGTCTAGAGAAAGACGCCTGGGCCATTCGCTATTTTGTATCTGAAGGATTTGAACTCTTCTGTGCCCAGTCCTTCTCCAAGAACTTTGGACTCTACAGTAAGTGCTCTCCTGAGTTACAGCCCCAGCCCCTGCACCCCCACACCCCTTAAGGGCCGCCAAGGCTGATTCTCCTCCCTCTCTCTAGATGAGCGAGTGGGGAATCTGACTGTGGTTGCAAAAGAATCTGATAGCATCCTGCGGGTCCTTTCCCAGATGGAGAAGATTGTGCGAATTACTTGGTCCAATCCCCCTGCTCAGGGAGCGCGGATCGTGGCCAGTACACTGTCTAACCCTGAGCTCTTTAAGGAATGGTAAGGGGTTCACAGCTGGCTGGGTGAGAGGGAATGCAGAACAGTAATTGTCCCATTCCATTACACTGTTTTCTCCTCGTATTTTGGCAGAGGCAAGACAAAATTACTTTAACCTCTTTGAGTCTCAGATACATCTGGGAAATAGGACTGCCATCTACTTACTTGTGTGTAACACCACACTGGGAACTCAGAAGAGGCATGCAATGAATGGGAGTTTCCCCTACTTTCCCACCACCCAGGCTTCCTCTTAAAGTGGGGAAACAGGAAAGAATACCTGATAGGATAGAACATCCAACTTTAAGTTAGTATGACATTTGGGGGGCTTTTCATTCTTAACTAGTTTACATATATTTTATCTTATTTTGAAACCGAATAATTTTTACATGGTAGCTAAATCTGCAATCGCTACTTAATTAGGTCTGATAAAATATGTTACTCTGTCTAAGTCTTCACTTAGGCGAAGTCTGACTTAAAATATAGGTCTTATTACAGCTAGTATACCTAAGACTAGCACTGAACTCTAGCAGTAAATATAGCCCTCGTCTGCCTGGTAGCTCTCTCTCTTTCTTGTGCTTACCCACCCACGCAAGCATCCACATACCATATAATGGGCAGGTCATGATCCCATTTTCAGCTTATAGATTAAATTACAGTTTTTAAGCCTCTATATTTCCTTGTACCATTTCTCCTATCTGCACTGATATTTATGTTTGCTGTCCACTCAGGACAGGTAATGTGAAGACAATGGCTGACCGTATTCTGACCATGAGATCTGAACTCAGGGCACGATTAGAAGCCCTCAAGACCCCTGGAACCTGGAGCCACATTACTGAGCAAATTGGAATGTTCAGCTTCACTGGGTTGAACCGTAAGTGGCCCCCAGTACCCCGAATGGTAGTGCACACAGCACTGCCCTCAGTCAGTGTCCTTGGGCTGGATCCATTAGCCATTGCCTAATTGGTCAGCCAGGACTTTGGACCAGAACAAGTTAGGTTTTCTCAGTGTATCCCACTGATCTCCTGAACCACTTGGGTCTCGAAAAAGCATTGTTGTAGTCCATCCTGCTCTCCCATAATTACGTATTTTCATTTTTGTGGGCTCGGAAGTAGCCCAGAGTCAGCTGGGCAGTAGCAGGACTTATACTTGGAAACTTAATTTATGAAAGATTTCTCATAAATGCTTAGGGACCTTTTGTCTTTTCCTTAATCCTAAGTATAAGTGTTATAGATGATTATTCAGGGAGCTAGGATCTTAACAGTTCTTTCCCTTAAAACGAGGTTACAAAATTATCTCTCCATTTTATGAATAAGAACTTAGGTTGGTAGTTGGAATTAAAAACCATTAGTAAGGCATATCAGCAATTGGCTGTCCCTTCTGATGACCTAGGATTCATTCATTTAATAAGTAGTTCCTGAGCACCTATGGCCAAAACACCTCTGCATGGTGCAGATGTGGAGCTTGTGCCTGAATAGCTCTAGGGACAGACGTGCGCCTGGCATGGACAGTAGAGGACATTAGAGGTCCTGGAAGGTACTGTGAAGTGGGGTCATCAAGTGTCAGGTTGAAGCAGGCAAATGAAGTAAATAGAAACAAGAAAGGTGGTAGAGATTGTATATTGTGGACCCCTTGAAATCTTTTGGGGTGAAATGAGGCTACCCTAGAAAGTAAAGGGATAGCTCCACTAGTCAGGGATGTCTTTGCAGTTCTGGAATGGGGAATTTGCTCCCTGGAATGAGTAAAATCATCCTTCTTCACATCTTAAAGTGCTGAGTATATGGAAATGGTGTTTAGTGGTAATATTCTAACAGCTCAGAAGATAGGGATATCTCTTCATAAAATATCTATATCTTCCCTCTCTCCAGAGTAGGAAATTAGTTGTACTTGAAGAATGATCCGAATAGACCTGTGCTTATAACACAAAAGTTGTATTTTTAGCACTTTGCACCATTTATCCTTTTAAAAAACAGAGTATTTGTTTTCCTTCCAGCATTTTATTAGGAAAAAATTTTATATAGACAGAAAAGTTGGAGGAATTGTATAGTGAACCCCACATACCCACCACCTTGTTTCTATCATTCTCAGGCTACAGTGCTTCCTTTATCAGGATGGCCTTTCAGCCTGCAGTTTATGCATGTACTTTAGATTTGTAAAGTCCCTGAAATGATACTTTAAAAATTGTGTATGTGTATTTTGGCCTTTTTCTATGGAAGGAGTCCATAACTCTTACTAGTTTTTCAACTGTGGTGCTCCTTGCCTCCACAGAGGTAGAAAAGGTTCATTTTTATTTAAAAATCAGGGTGGGAGCCCTGTAACCACAATAAATGCCTCTGGGCATCAGCTTTTCGATAGGTGGTGTGCCTGTGGCTCTGTTGCTGTGTGATGTTGGGCTTTATCTCCTTGGATGATGGTAATCCACATGGTTAAAGCCGGTCAGGGTCACACCTACTTATGAAGGTTGCTTTGTTTGTTTGGAAGTAGCACTGAGTACAGGGTCCAGGTTTTCCCTTTCTTTCAGAGGTAGCATAACATCCTAAGAACTCAGAGTCAGGAGTTACACTGCTTGCCTGAAAACCCCAGAGCCCCTTCTGATTAGCTGTGACCGTGGGAAGGTCATTTAACTCCCTCTGCACCATCTGTAAAATGGGGACAAGAAAGTTATTATCAAGATGAACCGAGTTAATATAAAGTGCTTAGAACACTGCCTGGAACATAGTGTTTGCTCCTCTGATTATTACAATTTTCTTACCATCTTAGCTTGGGCTGCTAAAACAAAATATTATAGACTGGATGGCTTAAACAACAAAAATTTATTTTTCACAGTTCTGGAGGCTGAGAAGTCTGAGATCAGGGTACCAACATGGTCAGATCCTGGTAGGGCCTCTCCCTAGCTTGCAAGTGGCTGTCTTCTTGCTGCATCCTCACATTGGGATGGCAGGGCGGAGGGGGTAGGAGAGAAAGGGAGTGTGCACAAGCGTGCACATAGGCACCCACAAGCCAGCTCTGTGGTCTCCTCTTATAAGGGCACTACTCCCAACAGGGGGGCTCCATCCTTGTGACCTCATCTAAACCTAATTACCTGTCAGAGGGTCCCACCTTCCAATGCCATCACACTGGGGGTTAGGTTAAAAGTTTTGGAGGGACACAAACATTCAGTCCCTAACATTGTTACCCCATCCCATCTAATGGAAGGTGTCTTAAAAGTACAAATTAGTTAAGCAAAAATCAGTTAAAATTCTCTTGTGGCTTTTCAATAAAACAAAAAAGCTCTATAGAAATTGTGGCATAAAGGAAGTACAAGCAGTTCCTTCCTATTTCATCCATAAGCATTTCTGCAAATGTGGGAAAGCCCTCCTGCATGTGTTTGAATGAATGCTGAGAAGTGCCAGGTCAAAAAGATATCTGCCGTTTTTCTGCCCATTGGTTCATTACACACAGCACTTATCCAGCACCTGTCATGCATGGGTCCTTGTACAATGTCCTGTGAAAATGAGATGTCCAAGGGAGGTTGCTGGTAGGTGCTCAGGGATAAGCAGGTTAAAGAAGAGAAAGGAAGCACTTAATAATCAGTGTTTCTTATCAGTGGAATGTTCTTCAGTCTGAGGGTTGTTTCAGTTGATAGGGTGTCCTGGTGAATGTAACATGCAGGGTTTGGCTGTGAGGTAGTCCCAGATTAAAATTCCCTTGAGGAGGAGCGATATTAAACCCTATGAGGATTACAACGTTAGCTAATAAGACTAGTTTCCAGAATCTATTGGGCGTATTTCCCTGTGTGCCAATTGGACAACAAAGCTCCTTTTGTTTTGCTTCTCTATATTATGGGGAGAGGGGAAGCGAAAATTGTAATTGTCATAGAATTGCTGAACCTCCATGGCTCACAGAATTTCTGTTACTCTGATCATCTCTCTTTTGGTTTTCAACAGCCAAACAGGTTGAGTATCTGATCGGTGAAAAGCACATCTATCTGCTGCCGAGTGGTCGGATCAACATGTGTGGCTTAACCACCAAAAATATAGATTATGTGGCCACCTCCATCCACGAAGCAGTCACCAAAATCCAGTGAATAGCAGCACCCAAACCAGCAGCACCAAAGCGGCCCTCTGTCATATGTATTCTTTGCCTGCACAAACCTAGTTGTACGTACCACGGATTAGAGACTATTGAAGGACTGAGAGGCTGCTCTGGTCAGGTGGCCTCTGCTTAAACTGGCCCCATGTGAAGAGAACATCGCTTGAAAGAAATGTGAGCCTGGGATTAGAGCCCTTGTGGAGGCCAGAGCAAATTACAGTTGCTATTTAAGAAGAATAAAAAGGTACTTTGATCATGAGCCATATTCATAGATATCTTGACCCTCCGCTAGAAGCAGGAGTGTTTCCTGTATTGTTCGTGTGTTTCTATGTGTTGTTTGACTCTGTACAAAGTCTAGTCCCAAAGATCAAGTTGTCTAATGAGTCATGTGTGATTATTGTGGGTTTTGGCTGTGTCATTAAAAATCATCTCCACCAGTGTCTGTCTCCCTGCCCTTTCTGCATGGCTGTGTCCCTAGCCCTAAGCTCTAGTTCTCTAGGGCAGCCAAGAAGAGACATATATTTACATTACACACACACACACACACACACACACACACACACACACACACATGCCTGAAACAAAAGTTCCACAGAACAGTATTTACCCTTGCTATGTGTAGTGTGTTATGATATTTTCTAGTCCATTCTAGTCCATTCTATTCTACTGTGTTCTGTTTCACTAAAGAAATAAAATTGCTGATTGAGACCTATGGAATTGAATTTGTGATCCACTAATGCAGGTGTGCACTATGCATTTCACAGGTAGGATGGTTTCACAAGTGTTGCCTGCTCACACCTTGGGGCCCTGCCACTTCCAGACTGTGTGAACTTTGAGCAAGTCACCTAACTGCCCAGAGCCCATGTTGTGATTGTAAAACAGGGACAGACTGTAAAACCTTCACAGGGTGGTTTTCAGAAATAAGCAAATGTATACCTTTAGCACATGAGTTGGCACATAAAGCCCTCAGCAAAATGGTTGTTACTATCATTCTGTTCACTGTTAATAAAGTTAAGAGCTTCTGTGGAGGCTCCTGGGAAGAATCTTATGTCATTCTGGCATAGGCCACTCATCATCCCGGGTGCTGGTTTGAGAGGAGGCAGGTGCCAGACTTTCAACATCCTTATATAGACATGAAATGCCCAAACACACACCTTCCCACTTGTCTATTGGTTTAAACCTGACCAGTAATCCTGGCCCACTCCCCTGTTCCTTTTCCCAGTCTTTGGTTGGAAACTGAGTTGTGCCACTGTGGCTTCTCTCCAAAGCGTCTAGAAACCACGTAGTGTGACGAACACATCTTGGGCTTAGCCTGGGACAGGCTGCTCCTATCCCTCATTCACACTGGCTTCTCATTTGGGTTTTACTTTCCACTTTTTGGCATTTGCTCCTGCGAAATCCTACCCATCTGGCTTCCCAAAGTAGAGCACCAGTGCTTTTCTGTAACCTTAACTTCAGCCTCACATCTAGCCTTGCTGGCCTTGCCTCTTCAGGCATGTAGGCTCCAAGTGAGATAGTTACATGTGTGACCCATACAACCTGCATCTCAAATGAAGCCAGAACTCAAGGGCAAGGAAACCAGCCACATTCCAGGAAAAGCATTTCACTTTATTTAAAAATTATTTACAATTCATTAAGCCATCATAAATGCTTTATTTTAAAATTAAATTCCTCTTTTTGTTTTTAGATATTTCTTTTAACCTGAAGAAAATCTCGGGGGCAGGGGATAGGGGAGTGGTGACAGGCTCTTAGGGATTCTGCGAAGGGATGGATGTAATGCAACAGCAGGGGCCGGAGCCCTGTGGCCTAAGTCATGTAAGGAAGACTAGCCAGGCAGGCCGCCGTGGGCCAGTGACCAGCTGGGCAAGAAGACTGCATGATGGCAGTTCTTACTGGACACTCACTGCCTGCTGGTTTGGGTTTGAGGCACCCAGCATGGGTGCTGCAGGAAAGGGGGGGCACTTTGTCTATTCCTACCAGACAAGAGTAGGTGTTGGGGGTGGGTGGTAGCTGAGAGCTGTTTATGAGAAGTCACGCACTGCTGAGCCTCGAAGAGCCAGGCAAGGGGTCTGAAGTCAATGCTGGAAAAGGGATCGCCAGCAGGGATGTCTTCACTTCCACATGCGGTGGCCCTTCTGTCTGCAGCACCTGCTCTGGTTCAGCAGAGAAGAGGGCCGAAGGTATGTGGGGTGTAGGTTATACAATAGCCTAGCGTGTGACAAGAATTTCTGAGGACTTCTACATCTTGGTGGGTGCCAGATTTCCCCATTGACACTTGTGAAGACCACTTACAACTAAAAGTCTGACTGCCTAGTAAGTGTTCACTCTTCATTGCAGAAACTTAGCGCTGAAAGTTCCACTTCCAGTTAAAATAGTGGTTTTTAACCTGCTTTGGAGACCTTTGAGAATCTTACGAAAGCGTTCACCTCTAGAAAACACACATAAGAACATATACATAAATTCCTACAGTGCTAGGGGTTTCATAGACCCTCTGAAGTCCACAACGGACCCCCTGGGGTGATGGACCCCCCCCCCCCCAAGTTAAGAACCCCTGAGTTAAATGTTCCTATGGGTAAGCATTTTCTTTTGAGCTGCAAATAACCTCGAGGAATTACCAGTGTCCCTCTTCCCATGTGATTACTGATTGGGTGTAGGGACTTGGGAGTAATGGTTGTGGAGGAAGGCGAGGTAAGCCTGGATGCTACACCCCAGGGAAAAATTAGGAAATGACTTGGAGATTTAGCAGATAGCACTGGATCATTAGATCTCTGACCCAGGGAACCCAAGGGTGGGAGATAGTTCAGAAAGGGACACGGGTGTTCCAAAGAGCCACATTTTCCCTAAGGCTGGCTGTGTGTCCTGATCAGAACTGTTTTATTCTTCAAGTGGGTATGTGCAGCCATCCTGCCATCTGGTGGTTATGCTTGGAATTGTATCTGCCCCCAAATCCAGATGAAAAAACCAGAGACCTAATACTACGTTCTTGGAATAAAGTACACTTAACTGACCTGCTTGGGTGCAGTAAGGAGTAGGGGTGGAGGGAATGGATGAAAAAGAAGAATGACTCTTCAGTGTTCCTGTGTAATACACTGAATTCCCATGAGAACTTGCATCCTTCTTGGCTGACCTGGGCACTCTTTGGTTTGTCATGGCTAAACTTGCTTTAACAGCTTAGAATTTTTCCACATATATATATATATATATATTTTTTTTTCTTTTTGCTTTGCTTTGAATGTAAAAATTGGAGTCCCATCTCTGGCTTCCAAATGGTCTCTCTGTTCCCTGCTCCTCCTCTTCCAGAGCAGATTTATTAATGGATCGATAATTGTTGATTGGGAGCCAAAGCAGATATGTCCCTGGGGAAAACAGTGACTTGAGGTTCCATCTCCCATTCTTTCTATTCCAGCTGAGACACAAGTCCCAGGCTGCAGGAACTGTTATCTAACAGGAAACCGGTCACCGACAGTTTTCTATACTGTAACTTCACATGCCAACACGGCTGAGTCCTGCTGCCCTAAAGTTCTGGAGAAATTCTGGGTGCATCTCCTGAGCTAACCTTCATACCTGCTATTCCAGCCTCCTGCTTGCCAGTGGCACCTTCTGAGCTAAGCTAAGCATGAAATATGGCACCAGGGGATCTCAAAGAACCAAAAAGGGGTCCCAGAGGGGCATTGTCAACTTAGTTAGGGTCATTTCTTCTCCAGTCCCAGACTGTCCTGTGGACAAGACCATTTTTAGCATGAGGCACTTCCATCCATTACGGCCATGGCAAAGCTTTGAGTCAAACTGAAGGCAATGAGGGAAAGTTGGCCAAACTGACAGGAGTGAAAAGGTGGTAAGGAAAGCAGAATGCTCTGTCACCTGTTGGAGGCCTTAGGGAGAAGCAGATGATGGGAGGGTGGGTTCTCCCCCAAAGTTCTGGAATCTCACGCACCCAATAAATGCTGTCTGCCCTGTCATGTGATCAAAGGCGTTAAATTGGAGTTATCCTCAGAGGCTCTCTCTTCATCAGGTGACTTCTTTCTTTTACGACCACCTGAAAAACAAAATTTGTAAGGATCAATCTGTATGATTGGGAGGACATTCATATATGCTTGGTGGTCCAAATTCTCTTCAAAATAGAAGCAAAAGTGGAGACAAAGCCCTTAATAGTTTGGCAGGAAGTAATCTGCATTGTATCCTGGTGCTGATATCAGTATACCGGTATTTATATCTTGAAGAACCAGGATGCACCTTCCATCTGAGATGGAAGTGCCAACAGAATGGAGTTTTCCTGGAGAGTACTGAGTAAAGCTCATGCAGTGCCCCAGGATCATGCCTTTCCCATCCCCTGATGGCCCTGGCCCAACTCACTGCCAGAGACACCCTCTGAGAGAGGACTGGTCTCACACTTTTGATATCCCATGAGCCTGGGGTGGTGGGGTAGCTGGGTACCATTCCCAGGGAACTACAGTTTCTAGCTCTGAGGCACCCTCCCATAAGCATTGGGCAGGTGGCGGTATTGATAGCTACATAATTATCCTCAAGGATGGTAGGGCAAGCTGTTCCTAGCTCTGTTGTTTTTAGGAAGGACTATTTTTCACCTTGTTTTGTGTCATTGACTTCCTTCCATAGAGGATATTGCTTTTTTTCTATTGAGTCTCCTAGACATAAATTATTTCTTTAAAGGACTAGAGAATATAGGGTTTTCAGGCCACATGGTCTCTGTTGCAATTACTGAATGCTGCCATTGTAGCCATTGATAACAAATGGGTCTATTTATGATCCAATAAGTCTTTACTTACAAGAAAAGGTCTGGCCTGTGGCAGAGTCCTGTCCTAGATGACCACCAGTGGAATGGGACAGATCCCCAAACTATCAAGGTGCAGTCTTGGCCCAAGCCCTATGATGCATTCCACAATTGTACTTCACTGGGATTCCCAAAAGGTGTCAATGGCTCCTCCACCAGGAGTAAGATCTTCACATGCTTTTTCTATGAACCATCTGATGGGCAGCTTTTATCTGGGTGAAGAGCTACTCACTCAAGGTTCTCAGCAGCTTCTTGCCCACTGTTTCCTCAAAGTCACTACTGCAGGGGCTGGTTTCTGTGTCCAGGTGGATATGACAACATTCACTATCTGATGCTGAGAAAGGAAAGAAGAAAGAACTCAAGTGTTTCTAACCTACATACCCACCCATCTAGGTGGGGTGATTCAGGTTGGCATTCCTCAGCAGGCAAAAGTTCAAAACCAGAGCCAAAGGCAGCGGTGGCCTTAACAAGGGATGGATTCCTAGGGAGGCACTGGCTCTAATTAGTTAGCAAGAGGCATTTTAGTGTCACAAAGTGGAAAAAGAGACAGAGAACAGGAGCAGGAATTCAGCTATCCAAATACTGGTGGGAGAGAAAAGGAGTAAGATGTTCTCTAATCAGCATCTTTGACAGACAAAAAGCAAATCTAAGGAGAGGTGGGGGTGTTTCCTTCCTGTGTTTGCAGACCCTGGAAAATCACAGGGCTCAAAAATAATTAAGCACATGTCCCTGTCTTTTCCCACTAAACACAGTGGGAAGTCAGAAAGCCATAGAATCTGAGACAGGAAGGTGCTGAGGCTCTTACTGCCAATGCAATAAGAATGTAATCCATGAGACAAAATGGTGTGGAGGAAACCACACTCCACCCCAAGCCATGAGACTGAGCCCTCTTCTAATGCAGTATATAGACTGGGCAAGTCTTTTCCCTTCTCCAGGTTTCAGCATCCTCATGTATCATACAAGAAGGATGAACTAGATGATCTCCAATGACTATCCCATCTTCTCCATTCTTATTCCCTTGATAGTTTATTGTGACACATTTTAGCTACAAAATTCTATGTGTGCATGAGAAAAAGAATATCAGTTCTAAATTCAGGTCCTGGAACAGTGAGTGATTATGTGTGTCTCAGATTTTCTGCATTAGTTACAAGTTCAAACATGTTGTCTTACCAACTCTTGAGAATCTATGAGCAGTTGTCAGGTCATTATTCTGGACTTGAAGGGTCTCAAACTATGGCCTGAGGCAGGTCTAGAAGGTTGGGTGGGGGAACTGCTAGCCTGTGGGGAGTGGGTGTAGGGGGCTGCTGAAAGCTTGGGAATTCCATCTTAGGCAAACACAGGAGGATCTCAGGGCTGCTGAGACACTGGGAGCTCAGAGCAACACAATCATTGTCAGGACAGAGGCATCCAGGGTCTTGGAGGGAGGCGATACACTGTCAGACTTCAGGACAAGTCCTACAGATTAGCTCTGGTCTCTGGGCTCCAAAGGAAGGGAAAAGCCCTGCCAGTGAGAGTTAGGGCTGGCATCAGTGTCCTAATCTCTAAAGTAAGTCTAACAATAACTACCTGCTATTTAGAAAACATGGTCCCAAGCACTGCAATGTGCCCTCCAAACATGTTATCTATGCTCAAAGCTACCTTATGAGCTACTCACCATGATTTGTATCTATCAAAATAAGGAAATTTACCTATTAAGTAAGACAAGGAAACTGAACCTTTGGTTAAAGTAACTTGCCTAAAATTGCACAGCTATTAAGTGAAGGAGCCAGCGCTGAACCCAGGTGGAGATGTAGCTCCTAACACTGCTCTACACACAGCCTTCTGGGAGAATAAATTCAGGCAGGCCTGATAGCTGCTTTTGTGTCATTGACTTCAAAGCAAATGTGACTTTCCTTCTCTGGTGGCATACAGGGGTAGGAAATTTTACCTGGGGGCTGGGGTCCCAGGCTCCCATCACCCAGTGCCCGATGGTGACAACTGTGCTTGCTCCTCAGGGCCGTTCCCCTCTCTGACCTGCACTTGTGGGAACAGCTGCAGGAGACAGTGAGAGTTGCTGTGTGCTGTGCTCCTCAAAGTGCATCACATCCTCCCGGGTGAAGGCCAACTCCTCCATCCTCAGGTACACGACCTCACCAGGGCTTCTCAGCCCATCTGAGCGGCTGCCTGGGAAGGACAGCGAGTGCGTTACCTCTCTGCTTTGAAGAAGACTTGGGGCTCCATGAGGACAAGGTGGCAGCTCTGGACTGCGCTCGCATTCCAAGGCGGCCCATCTCATCCCCCTGATGGACTTACACGGCAGGCTGATCCTGTTGTTCAGGAGGGTGACAGCAGGGTCATCCTTGGGGGTCTGAGGTGTGCCCCGGGTCGTGGGGGCCTTGGTGGAGTCTCCATCAGTGAAGGCCTCCATGTCGGGGGACTGGGGTGAGCTGTCCATGTGGCAGGCAGTGAGTGCATTCTGGTACTGCTGCCGTGTGATCTGGAGGAAAGAGGCAAAGGGGCCCAAGCTCAGGAGTAGGACAGAGCGCCCCCTAGATGTGGCCCACCTTCCCAAGCTCAGACGCAGCCCCACCAGGGTGCTTTGAAACCCAGGCCTCTGCAGCCTGGGATCCATGAACTTGGGGGCCTTACCCAAGCTCTACGAGGCTAAGGGTTGAGGGACAATGAGGGGGCCCTTTGCTTGTTTGCCACCAGAGTTCCCACTGTCATTTTTATTGGAGCTGGATTCTTAAAGTGCACTTGGAGGAGCCAAATCTTCCGCTGAGACTCTGGAGGGGAAGTGGGGATCTTCAGTTAGCAGAGTGGTCGCCCAAGAATTTTAAAACACAGGTTTATACTATTGTCAAGGGCCCTCTTCCTAAGGGTCAGTCAGTGCCAACTCGGCAAGAATAAGACCCTCGGTTTGTGTAAGGGGCTGAAACAAGAGACCTCCATATGAAGAATGTAAACTCTAACAAAAACCACAGATGAAGCCAGTATGTATTATTTTTTCCTGATGCCTTCCACAGTCACATAGGTATTCATTTTGATAACTCCTTCAAGAAATTACTGCCAGGAAAAAAACTCTTTTCTCTAGGTGAACTATATACTTCCTTATATTAACTGAGAACTCAAAGATTCACTGTCATTTATTTTATGTTTCTTCTCCTTAACTAGATTTTAATCTGATCATCAGGTGCAGAATATGTTTTTATATTTCTTTAGTATAGCTCATGATGCCTTGAACCATGGTTAATGCTCAACACATACTGACTGATTGGTTCTTTAAGGGAATCAAACCATTGTTCAAAAGACAGCATGTTTTTATTCTCTCTTTGTTACTGCAGATAGAACCATTTCTTAGCAATAGCTTGAGTTCAAATTGTCTTTCTTATACTTTGGCCAGTTAAGAACTCAAGCAAGTAGGGAGAGGGCATCAAATATATGGTGATGAAAAGAAAGCTGATTCTGAGTGGTGAGCACATAATGCAATGTATAGACAATGTAATGTAGAATTGTACACCTGGAACCTATGTAATTTTTATCAACCAATGTCACCCCAATAAATTTAACAATAAAAAATAAAATAAAATAAAAATAAATAAAAATAAATAAGTAAAAGAACTCAAGCACCCTATAAATGACAAAGGAAACAGATCTGTTTATCTTGAAACTAACAAAAGGTAAGGAATCCTTTTGCACATGTTGACTAGCAGTCAACATGTCCAGAAGTTCATCTTTAACTACAGTATGATGTCTCCTATCATTTTATGATGTTCGTCCCTCAAAACACGGTCCTGCAATTTAGGGATTCTGCCACCAGATAGTGATGGGGCATCTTGGTCACAGTTAACACAAACCAGGATGGTAAGACATTGGCCAAATACTCATAGTTTCATAATGATATCTACAGAACATATTTAAAAGAATTTATAAGGATTCTTTGGTACCTTCATAACTTACTAACTACTGTTAATCACAGCTTTAATATCTCTCCCAGATAGTCATTTGATAAACCTTTCTATCTAATTTTGTAACTTATCTGAAAGTCAAATTACTGCTGGACTTAGTAAACAGTTCTGGAACTTTCTTTTATTTGGACATGAAAAGCCCTTGCAAAATTTTCCTGCAACCAGTTATAAGGGCTTTGACCAGTGAAAACGCCCCTTTTGTACAGTCTTCTTTGAGCCTCCTTAACAACTCTCTTCATGTTAAAAAAAAAAAGGGTTGGGTGGGAGAAGTAAATATAAGAGCAGCCTACATAATGGCCCTAATGAATCCACTAAATCATGAGAAAGGGATTTTTAACTTTAGTCTAAGAATACAGCTAACTATAACTATAACTAAACTAAACTATATATATATATATCAGGCTATCCAGAAAGTATCCACCATGTAACCGTTCTTGTTATAATGACAATGGCTGGATACTTTCTGGACAGCCCTTGTAGATGAGAAAACCAACACCAAAATAGATGAACACAGTGTTAAGAAGCACTTGAACTCCCAGGGTTCCCTTCTATAAAACTACCCATTCCAATCCGAGTTTTCCATTGGCAAAACAGCAAGTGGGCTCTGATCAGACACAGCTCTGCTGGCACCTGGAACTTGGACTTCCAGCCTCCAGAACGGTGAGAAATAAGTGTTTGTTGTTTAAGCCAGTTGATGGTAATTTGTTATAAGTCAAATGGAAAGACCCAAGAAACAAACCTAACAGAGATTCCAAGTGCCCTTCAAATAGAATCCAAATGCCTCACTCTGGCCTCAGGATGCCAGGCGACCCTGCTGCTGACGCTCCAGTCTCATCTCACACCAGCCCATCGTTGCACATCAAGCAGAAGCACTCACTCAGATCCTTGAACCCTGACGCTCTTTTCTGCCTCTGTTGTTTCTGTCTTGAACATTCTCCCCACCTCCCCTTTCAGGTCAGAGTAAAAACAACCCTTCCTCGGCCTGCTCAGATAACCGTTTCTAAAGCAGCCTCCTTTCTGCCTGTGCCCAATCACTGTTTATCCCACCACCCTATTTCTTTCTTTCACACTTGTTTATCATCTTTCTCCCCCTATTAGTATGGAAGGTGTATCAAGGCAGGAGCTTGCCACAGTAACTCACCAATGCCCACAGCAGACGTTCAGTAAATATGCATTTAAACCACTTATTCCTATTGTCTTTCAATTTCTTTTCCCACAAACTATGTGACCAGTACTACAAACCAATAAGAGTGATCATAGTAGAATTTCTCTTCTCCCACATTTTCCTACCTCCACTCCTGAGGAAGATCTGTAATGAGAGAGCTTCAGGGCTGAAAGTAATAGGGAGGAGGATCATGGGCTATGGTTTTTTGAGGTTTAACCTCATCGTCACATTATCTTGGAACATGGGGAATGGGATGTATAACCCGTCCCACTTTCCCGGCCAACAGCTGGCAGGATGGAGGGGGTGGTCCACCTGGGGGAGTTACCTTCACAAACTGCACGTCGCTGAGGATGTGGACTGAGTAGTCAGGAGTATAGAGGTTGTTGCCGCTACTGCACAGTTGGGTGTTGCTGCCCCCAAAGTCACTGCGCTCACGGTTGGGAGACTCGGAGCGGTTCAGCCCGCTGCAGCGAGAAGGGGAGCGGTTTACTGCAGATGGTGAGGGGGAGAGAGAGAGAATTATTGTTTACTGAGATCTCATAGAAGTTTAAGGCAGTGGTAACACTGGGTGGTAGAACTGGGCCCTCACGCCTCTCATCAGAGATCCGGAAAAACCCAGCTGCTCCACTGATGTTTTTTTCCTCAGAGCAAACAGCTAGAATGGGGACTCATGGCTCCCCTCTGCCCAGGCTCCTCCTGCTCCGAGACTTCTGCCAGGCACAGCTGGGCAGGGGTGGTCACTGCCTTATTTGGTTCTGCTCTTTGGGTTAAATGTTGTGGATGAAATAAGGGGCTCTGTAATAAATCTGACCGAAAGTAACCTCATAGGATGGTCTGATTATAAATTCCTAACTGGGCAGGTCATGGTGGGTAGTCACGCCCAGGCCTATAAAAAGGTTCATCTTTGCCTTAAGCAAGCTCTGTCCATTGTTCTTGTGCATCTAGGTTAACATACCTTTGAAATGACAGAGTAATTTACATTTTTTTACATCTCTCCAAGGCATAACCAACCCTCATGAGAGTAAACAATCTTAACTGTTCTGTCCCCTACTTCCATGTAATCTTCCTTACATTCCCTCCTTAATTCCAAATGCATAAAAGAAACTGCACATTGTCACTCTCTGGAGCATTGTGAGAGCTGGCTCCCCAGCACATTGTCAGTTTGGCTCACATAAACTTTTATGAAAATTCTCTACAGTTTGGGTGTTCTTATATTGACAGTGCAGATGAGGCTCATCCTGTAAGCATGGTTAACTACCCCAGACCAGGAGACCCTCAGTCAGGGTGAGTTATTTTATATAAACTCCATTCATAAACCTTACTTTAAAAAGGCCAAGATTTGCCCTCAAAACCATCTCTTACAGCACAGATGACCAATCCTCACTGCAGTGATACATTATAGAGGGGACAACTCAGGTCTGCCCCAACATTGGCTGGGCCCAGGACAGGGGACCACACAGCAGGAGAGTACGTAGCTGGTGAGCGAGTGGAGCTTCATCTGTATTTACAGCTGCTCCTCATTGCTCTTGTTACTGCCTAAGCTCCACCTCCTGTCAGATCAACAGAGGCATTAAATTCTCATAGGAGCATGAACCCTACTGTGAACTGCACATGCGAGGGATCTAGGTCTCATACTCCTTATGAGAATCTAATGCCTGATGACCTGAGGTGGAGTTGAGGCGGTGATACTAGCACTGATTTTGCATTAAGTTCTTTAATTATTTCATTATATATTACAATGTAATAAGAATAGAAATAAAGTACATAAATGTAATGTGCTTGAATCATCCCAAAACCATTTCTGTCTCCTTTACCCCCCATACCCTACCCGCTGTCCATGAAAAAATTGTCATCCACAAAACCAGTCCTTGGTGCCAAAAATGTTAGCAACCACTGGACTATATGGATACATATTTAAATCACATTAATAAATTGTTGAAATATGTTCTATTCTTGTCCTTGACAAATATACCTTCATAACAACCTGAAAGGCCAGGTCCAACTCCTTAAGAGTTTTATGCTAGAAAGGAGGGCCGTATGGAGAGAACCACTTCTGGTCCCTTTCCCCAGGCTGTTTGAATGGGGAATTCTGGGATTTCAGGATCTGAAATGTAGTCTAGAAGAAGAACACAGGCTCTGGGTGGGACTATCCCTTTGGTCATGAGAACTCCTCATCCCACAGGTAAGGTCAGGACTGAGTAGGGCCAAAATGGGGTCCTCTAAAGTGTGAGGCTAGGACAAGACTCCCTCTAGGACTAATGTGGGGCCAGGGGAGGAATACGGCCTCCTAAATGTTCAGAGTCAGGTTCTTTTTCCATTTCCAAGAACCACTTCTTGGGAAATTTAATTACGACCATGTCACTGGGCTTCAAAATGCACTATGTGGACAATCCTCCTAGGATCACTAGAAGAGAGGTTCTGGAGGTGACCCTCACTTTATCTCAACCTCGGAATAACCCCAAGAGAGACCCTCCCAGCCCTCTGCTTCCCAAGTGACAGCACTCAACATTTCTTCCCCCAAAAAGGAGAATCAGGAGGCTGTCAGCTCCTCACAAACAGATTTATTAGTTCAGTAGCTCCAATGAAGAGATGGATTCTTCAGAGATGCTACTCCTTGTTCTTATAGGGTAGAACCTTGGGAATTTAATACTGTCTTTTGAGATACTGTTGCCACCAATCAAAATATCTCATTAGCATCTATTTGGAGTGAGTTCTGGAGGGCTGACAATCTGTTTGGCTGCCAAGCTATTATTGCTGTCTGCCCAACCATGTATCAAAAGATTAAAATAACAATGGTTGAATTGTTTTCTCATTAGAACCATAATAATCACTGCCTTGGTAGGATTATAGAATTAAGGACTCCACTTCCAATCTACCCCTTCTCAGTAAATGTCATTCACAGGGGAAGCCGGGGTGGCTCAGTGGGTTAAGCGCTCACTTTGCAGCCACGGAGACTGAGGATCGAATCCCAGCCCCGGCCTGTGCAGACCCATATGCTGAACTGGGGAGTGCCCCCAGTTCTGTTCTCACCGGGGCAAGACCCAGGCCCAGTTCCTGCCCTGTGCAACCCCGCCCACCTGTGGAATGAAACTATGTGGAAAAACCAATGATATGCAACTATGGAGACTGTTCTGGGCCCTCCCCCTTCTCTCTGTCTCTGTCTGTCTGTCTGTCTGTCTCTCCCTTTCTCTCTGTCAAAAAAAAAAAATGTCATTCACATATACACTGTTAGTTAAACCAGAGACTTGCGAGTCACCCTGACTGCTGCCACTTGAAAGCCCCACATCAAGTCTTCTCATCTCCACCTGTGACATAATAACCCCTTCTGCCTCGATCTCTTATCTCCATTCAGGTCTGAGTTATCATCACTCTCACTTGGACCACAGTCTGGTCTCCATACTTATAACTGGTTCTCACCTCAGCAGTCAGAAGCATATTTTAAAAACACAAAGCAGCTTTCCATTGAATCTGGATAGAATCCACACTCCTTGTTGTGACCCCTACTTCCACCATGATCTGACCCCTGCTCTCCTGTCTGATCTCATCTTGGGGCTTCCTTCTCCCTTGCTTGCTCTGCTCTACTCTATTGGCCACCATGGGGATCCTCAGTCATGCAAGCATCCCCTCACTTTAGTAGATGCCATTCCCCCTCTCCCTTTCCCCTCTTATCTCACCCCACCCCATCCCAAACCCTCACCCCAACTCCCTTATCCCCACATATCTCCTCTTCTCCCCCAACCACTTTTACTTCTCAATCATTAGATCTCCCTGAAACACCATGTTCTCTGAGGACCTGGTCTGGCCATCCCAAGAAGATTCCCCTGTTTTTCTTTATCACTGTCTTCTGTTCATTTCTTCAAAGTGCTTTTCACAAATTTTAATTACATGTTTGTACTTACTTGTTATGTCTACTCAATTCAACTCTAAATTTCATGAGGGCAGAGACCTTGCCTTTTCAGGTCATCATTGTACATCTAGTATCTAGCACAGTGCCTGGCCTAGAGTAGGTGCTAAATAAAAATATGTAGAATAAATGTATCAGTACCTAAGAGTCTCTCAAGGAATTTTTATTTAAAATCTGAATTTTGTCTTAAACAAGGTTTCAGAGCTCTCAAAGTATCTTGGAATCAGGTAACCTTTCCTCTGCAACCAAAAGTTATTCTGGGGAAGTTGACTTCTTCAAGAAGCTAGGGGTAAGTAGAAGGATACCCCAGAAACAAAGCTGGAGAGTTAGATTGTATGCAACGAGAGTCAAAGGGCACCAAGAAGCCTCAGACCTTGGCCCGGAAGCTTGAGAAAGAGGCCACAGGGAATGTCAGGGCTTTATGTTTGTCTGTCTATCTGTCTGTTTGTCCTGGGGGGTCCTGGAGTCAGGTCTAATTATTCACTGGGTGATAAAGGACCAGACTCTCTTCCAGAGTGACCAAGGACTGAGAGGGACAGTGATAGTGCCATTGAGAACAGAGTGAAGCACCAAGGTGATTGTAAATGTCAGTAGTATTAGGTAAAAAAATATGCACTTCATTTCTGGTCCCTTGAAATCAAACTGATGAGCTCTGGTTTGGTTAGTTCCATCTATAGCTGTTCTAAGGTGATGGCTGGTTAAGTAAGTCAATGGTGCTGCCCTTGGACCAGTTGTAGAAAAGGACAGGAAATCCTGAAGGAGAGCGGCTTCTTTGGTGTGAGAGCAGAATCTGGAAAGCCATACCATGTGCTGGTGGGTCTTGGCCTCAGTTCAGTTAGGGACAAGAGGAGAGAGTGGAATCAGGGCCTGTGGCCTCAGTTACCCTGAGAAATAACCAAGGCTCTTTGATAATCCTCCCTCTGTCCTATAGGACATGTGCTTCTTGCACCCCACATCTGCTGTTGCATGTCTTCATCCCTTATGTCACAATTCAAGATACATTCAAGGAGGGTGACAGGGCAACAGCCCTATCTTATCTACTAAACAACTTCCAGCCATAGAAGGTTCTGCCTGAATCACTTTTACTTTCTGTTGAAAACAGAAGCAACAACTATGTCCCTGTTCCCCTCAAAGCCTCATCCTCACTGGCACTCAGCACACATATGTCACCCTGCGATCACTCATAGGGACCTGCATTTCAAACACTAATAACTGTTGTGCTGGGAGGAGAAACATGGTTTTGTTTTTTTTTTTTTTGTTTGTTTTTGTTTTTTTATCTTTTCACATTTATAGAGAGAAATTATCTTTTTGTCTTCAGTGCATAGTTATTTCTATTTTACTTTTTGACAGATAGAGAGAGAGACAGAGACAGAGACAGTTAGAGAACCGAACTGTGGGAACTCCCCAGTTCAGCATGTGGGTCCTGCCTGGGCCGGAGCCGGGATTCGATCCTCGGTCCTCGTGGCC